>NDXZ01018473.1:0-28683 GCA_003055125.1 Paykullia maculata
TTCATCATCAGCACTCTTTGATCGGTGTTTTAGTGTTGGATGTAAATATCATCTATTTAACTCACAGTTTATTAAAATTATTTTTATAGAAAATTTTTTAATTTAGCTTTTTATTTAATTTTTTTTGAATAATTTTCATAATTTTTTGGGTAAAAAAAATTTAATAAAATTTTCTGAATAAGATATTTTCGAGAGTTTATTTTTGTATAACATTTTAGATATTTTTATGGGATGGTTTTATAAATATTTTTTGATAAATTTTCTATTAATTTCCCTTTGAGTTTCTGTAAATTTTAAGTTTTAAGACAATTTTTTTTATAAATTTTGTTTTTGAGGGATTTGTTCCATATGTTTTCAACATTTCATGATATAATTTTTATTGAAAGACTTTTTTGCTGAATTATCTGAATTAGAATATATATAAAAAATGTTTTTTTTATTGAAATTGCCCAAAAATTTTCTATTTATAAAACATAATACAAAAATTCTCTGATTATTGAAAATTGTTTTATTATAAAAAATGTATTACATTTTTAATTAATAGAAAATTTACAAATATGTAATTGATATGTGCCATTTTCCCATTAGATATAATTTTTTATTAGATATCAGTTTTATAAATTACTAACAGAAAAGACCAATCTATTAAAAATATTAGAAACTTCTTTTCACTTAAGTATTTACTTCCTTTAAAAATAGCTGTTTAAAAAATTTAATTAAAATATTTTCATAACTGTCTTTTTCACACAAAAATATTTACACTTAATAAAAGCAAGAATCATGTTAACAATTGTTTCAGAATTAAACCCATTTATTGGCTTTTATAAAAAATACATTTTAAAACAAAAAACAGACCTACATATATATATACAAGTACAAAAATCTATACACCAAAAACAATAAACGAACACAGAAAAACTGTAATAAAATAAAAATTCGTTATGAAACATTTGGGACACACTTTACAGAAATTATCTAAACATGGTTCTATTCTTTGCTTTAATTACCATTGTAGGTTGTAAAGGCAAACGACTGACTATCCATAGCCTTTTCACTTGTGTCCCAAGATAGTCAGTCTCTTTATGATTTTCTTTTAACAGCAACAAACGTTATAACTCCCATATATTAAAGAACATTAGCAAACACATTTCAACCTAAATACCCCTTTATTTATATACAATTAAATAAAGTCCTTTTTGTTTATATTATATTTTTATTGGTAGTTGTGAGTTTAAGGACATTTTTATTGGTACGATAGGTCGGTTATTTATATTTATAATTACAATTGCCTAGAGGCAAAAAAATATAGTTGGATAAAATTATAAAAATTTAGAACAAATATGCCAACCAATACTCATAGTAATACTAATGCATGTATTCATGTAGTCCTGTTAACCCATTTATGTACGCTTGTTTGTGTTCATAAATTGTAACAAGCACGACATGTTATTATTTAACTGAAATTAAACAAATGTTAAGAAAAACATCAAATATTTTAAAACCTTAAGGAGTTACAACAAGTTATTATCGCAATTAAATGTTTTAATATAAGAAACAAAAATTCTGGTGTCGCTTGGTTATGTGGACAAAACAGCTGTTAAATGTTTTATGAAAAAAATTATTTTGAAAATAATTTTAATCGGCTTTTATATAAAATAAACATGAATTATATATATTTAAAAACAACTTAATATTTGAAACGATGGAAATAAATTTTATAATCATTATAAAAATAACTCCTATTAATAAATGCCAGTGGTGGCCTAGTGATCGAAATACATCTGTTATTTTTAAAAAATTAAGCGTCAGCGTTTTCCGCGCCCACAAATCCTGTGTATATATATGTAAATAGCCATAGTGATTGTAGAGTAGTCTGTGGAATGGAGATCAGCTCTGTACCTCTAAACCACTCAGCATTAGAATGTAAAGGTGTTCCTACTAAGTTAATAAGACTCACAAAAGCTATATGAAAGCGCAGTCTGCCAAACAAAATTAGTATTAACTCTGGCGTACGACAAGGCTGTGTTTTATCTCCTATTTTATTTAACTGCGTACCTGACGTTGTGATGAATAATGCAACTTGCCAAAGACAGGGAATTATTTGGGGTCTTCAGAGTAGATTAGAGGACCTTGACTACGCAGAAGATATCTGCTAACCCACCCACACATTTCTAGACATGTAGACTAAGTTGACAGTAGTTCAAGAAATTGCATCACACACAGCTGGCTTGAAAATTAACACTGGCAAAACAAAAACGATGAGAATGAACTCTTATGATGAGCAAAGACTGTCTTTGTAGAATCAATGGCTTGATAAAGTACTAGACAAATAAGGTGGTTCTAAGGCTGACATCTCAAGCCACATACATAAAGCAAAGCAATCATTCGGACATCTTAAGCCGGTTTGGAATTCATCGTAAGTATCAAGACGTACAAAATTAAATCTGTTTAACTCAAACGTAAAGTCCACACTGTTGTATAGCTGTAAAACGTGGAATGCAGCATCACGTGACGTACAATCTGTCCAAGTTTTTGTAAAAAATTGCTTAAGGAAGATGCTACATATCCATTGGCCCAGAACAATTTCTAACAATGAGCTATGGTCAGAAACAAGACAACAACCGATTTATCTGGAAATTTGAAAACGCAAATGGTGTTGGATTGGAAATACATTGCGGAAACCATCGACAGTATTGCAAGACAAGTCATAGATTGGAATCCGCATGGCAGTCGACGAATTAGAAGACCATCACATACCTGGAGACGATAAGTTGAAATAGAAACATCCCATCTTCATCTATGTTGGAATGAAATAAAACATCGTGCTTCAGAACGATTATATTGGAATGATCTTGTTACGGCCCTATGATCCTTGTGGGAGTTAGAAGGAACAATTATATATAAGCGTCAGCGTTACTGAAAGGGTATGTCTTAGAATCAGTTAAAAACACAGTCTTTGAGTTAATGAAAAAATGTTGGAGCTTCCCTTAACATTAATTGATTGGTAGATGACAACAGGAATACTTGCAGATGAAGCTAATAAAATCAATTAAATATTGCACATTAAAAGCTGTGATTTTTACTCAACTTTTTTAAAAGGGGTTTCACCACAAAAGTTTTTCTTATCTTTTAATCAATCCCATGTTCTGAAGTTAAATATATTTTATTCTGTATCAAATAAAACGAAATGTACCCCAGAAATGTAACGACTGTATAAGGCAAAACTTATTGTCTAATTTCTTTAAAATAGTTTTGAATGGGTCATGCAACATTAGGCCAAGCGTTGTCATGATTAACACTATGGACTCGTCTTATATTCTGTATTTTTTTTGTTTAATGCTTTTCTAAAATAGATCAATTTTGAGTAATACAGATCTCTTGTTATGGTTTCTCCCAGCCTAATCTGCCCGTAATTGGTGATACTTTTCTGAAGCCAACTTATGCAGAGCACTAACTAGGCGATATTGATATTTCGATTTGTTGAAGATATTTCTAATTGGCTGGGCTTGATATTAATTTTGTACTCTTTTGACTGTTGTAGTAGATCTACCTTTTATTGCCCACAACAGTTTTGTGCAAAAACGATTTTTTTTTGTGGTAACCTTTATTGGCTTCAGTTCGTAAGGCATCCAATTCCTTGCTTTTAACTAAACCTAAGTGCTTTGGAACATCAACAAATTGTTACTTGACTTTCAATAACTCTGCATGTATTGTTTCAAATAATAAACTTTACATTTTTCAAAGATTTTTTTCATTTACATAAGAAAAAAAACAGTTCTTTTAAAGTTCATGTGACCTCTAAACTTATTCATTAACGGAAATTAATGTTTTATACACAAAACATATAAAGTTATGTGGCTGTTTTATTTATGAATTATTTCGAAAAAAAGTTATATAAAATTGTTATATATTTTTTGTTTAAAGTTTTACAATTTTAAAATCAATTCACAATAACTACAGCAAAACAATATTTATATTCCAATTTCCTTCCACAAAAAAAATCAAAATAATTTAAAAGTTTTTTATTGTGTTGTCGTCCTCATAGCGGGAATGTAAGTGTTAGTTTTAGTATTAGTTTTTTGTTCCAGTTAGTCTGAGTCCTTTCAAAACTAGAAAGTTTCAACTGATAAAGACAAAAGTTGAACATTGTTGTTTAAATACATATCAGATGGTAAAAAAATAAATAAAAAGTAAAGTAAAATCAAAATTCGATAAAACAAAATGAGAAAAATTAAAAGTGGCTATAGTAGATCGTTTGATGCTCTATACCGAAAAGGAAAATTTTACAAAATTTGAATTTTATCTTTAAAATTGTAACAAGCTTTAGGTGAGCAACCTGTTCATCCCAAAAAAGACCTTATAAATTTAGTTAAAAGTTGATTAATTATTTATTGGCATTATAAAGGTCAGTTTTCAGTTATTACCTCCTGTGTTGTAGGGTTTAATGCTGGACAAGTTTTTAAATAGAGTTCAACAAAAAGTCCACTAACCACACAAAATACATTGTAACTGAACTCTTCTAAGGGTAACCACTTATTTAACTTAGTCTATGTAAGAATTTTTTATTGTATTAAAGTTTGTAAAAGTAAGTTTGCATGTGTAAGGAAAGTTTAAACTTACTATTCTATTGACTTATCATTAAAATGTAAGTTTTTCTTTTTTGTTTAAAACCATAAAATAACTTTATTTTAAACAACATTTTAATAAAGTTCAAAACTGTATGTAAATAGTATTGTTGGTAAAATAGAGAGAGGGATACAGAGACAGAGAGAGAGAAAGTGTATTAATTTTATCCTTGTTATTATTATTTTTATAATGGTTTTTAGCTTAAGCAAGACAAAATCATATTTCATTTATTCTAAGTATTTATATTCTTCACTTTAGCATTTAAGTAATTCCTTATAAATTACTTGTTTCGATGAAAGTTATCGTTGTTGTTAGTAATGCTTAGCAAAAAAAAAAACCTGAAACATTTAGATTGGCTTAGGAGATTTTCTTAAATATAATTGAATTTATGTTCTGATTTAGTATTTTTCTTTCATTATATTTTTTATTTTATTTTCTCTGCTCAAGCTATATCTTATTTTTTTTACTTTGTTTTCCAACTGCGTATCCCAAATTGCATTAAAGTCACACAGAATATTGAAATATGTAGATATAAATCTCCTACTTATCCTTATAAAAACATATTCTATACATGTGTACATAAATATGATACGATGAGGAAAATAACAGAGAATAAAACTCATATAATCATATACTTAAATATGGTTAGATTTTGTGGGTTGCCAGATGGTTATTTGTATGTAATAAAATTTTTGAAAGAAATTTATACCAGATAATTTATAAAAATTATCTGGGATAAATTTGTTGTAACCACAACTGTGGATGGTTTTCTACAGCTGGCTACGATATTCAGCACCATTAACCGTAACCGAAGTCCCATGTGCATTTTCAAAGAAATGTGGACCAATGATCCTTTCAGACGATACACCGCACCAAACAGTACACTTAAGTGGGTTTAATCGTTGCTGATGAACTGTGTTTGGGTTCTCCGTAGCCTATATCCTGGAACTTTGCTTGTTTACGAAATCATGGAAAAGGGCTTCATCGCTCATTATCAAATTGAAATAAAAATAAAAAATATAAATTAATTTAAAAAGTTATTAAACATTCAAACCCTAATGGTAGTTTTGCGCCACCCTGTATTTGGTTCCAAAAAAAAAACTCGATATTCAAGGGACTAGAGTAAAGAAAACAAATTTAACGGCCTCTGTTATTTGTTTTAAATTTTTACACACAAATACTCTTTTTCAGTGAAACAAACACACTACAACAAAAAGAACAATTTTAAATATGCTTTTAAAAAATAATAGTAAATTATGTTTCAAAAGAAATTTTCGATTTATTAATTAAAAACTTTGTATTTGTGCCTAAAAAATTTTAAATACATATTTATACATACTTTTAAAGTTGTTGATAAATTTTCATAGCAGCTACAAGATAATTTTCTGCTTATAACTTTTTTTAGACATTTTTTTCTTTTGATCAAGTTTCTTATAAAAAATGTGTTAATTTTTCTATTCTATTCTATTCTATCAATTAAAAATAAATATTTTAAAATTTTTATGGATTGTTGTTAGTTTAAAGCTGTCTATATGCTGCATTGAAGGCTAGCTAGATGTATTAGGGAAAAAGAAAAACACATTTACATACATTTGTACATGAAATAATTATTTGTTGGTTTCCTGAAGAAAATTTTTGAATGTTTTTTGGGTTTGTCAGAATTCTCATTCAAGTTGTTTGAATCCTTGCTTATACATACAACACTTTTGAATTTTTTCAAGAATTATTTTCAAAGTTTACTGATAATCTGGTATAAGCACCAGTAAAATGAAGCATATAGACAGCTTGAAACTAGCAACAAACCATAAGAATTTAAACAATAAAATCAATACAACAAAAAAATACTTTCTTGATATTAAATATATATTATTCGTGAAGGATTTTGTTTTTTTTTAATTCTATTTTATTTTTTTTAGCCAAAATTTATTTTTTTGGTCAAAGGTTCTTTTTATAGATAATTTAAGATAAATATTGAATACAAATTAATAAATAAAGCTTAAGATAAATTTTATATTTAAGGAACATTTTTTTATTTATTGACCAAAAATTTCCATAAAATCGCCATTTAAAACAGATTCCAAAGGTATTTTTCATATTATAGAAAACAATTTTTAATTTCTCTATTTAAAAATAATTTTTTTATTTGATGTTGTGGAACAATTTTGTTAAACTTTTTTATTAAAGAAAAATATTGTACTTGTCTTAAAATATATTTTTTTTAATGATTTCCTATAAGGTTTGTTGAAAATTTGTTTTTATTGAGAATCTCTATCTTGGGAAAATGTATTAAATTGACAACCCTGTTTTATTAATTTAACCACGTAGACACACACACACGCGTGTTTCGTACACTCAAAATAAATGATGAAATATGCAGGGAAATAAAGAAATATATATCAACACAAGTGTTTAGTGGAATTTTCTCATACATTTGTATGCGTATGTGTATGAGTGTAAGTTTTTATTTTTCATTATCTCGAAGTAAGTAAGAAGTGAAATAAATTATACTAACTAAGTGAGCAACTTAATAAAAATGCCTCAAAGGGAATACAAATATGTTATAAAAAAAATTCATAAGAAATCCAAAAATACTGTTAAGCCACCAACACACATCCTAAAAAAAAGTACGATATAAAGGGGCAGAAAACACATTAGGCAGTGGCAAATGTACGCAGGCTGCAATAAAATGTAAATAAAAAATAGTAATAATATATTTTTAACACCCAACCAACACCTTTTTTTTAAACAGTTTATTACCTCAAACACCTTGTAAGAATATTTACAGAAAGCAAGTCGGCACATTTGCTATAATACCAAAGAATTTTTTTTATTGTGCCTCATACTGCTTAAAGTTGTATGTACAAAGCAGTGTCTTAAAATGTCCATATACCAGTATGTTTTCTAGCAACAATAAAACAAAAAACTCAAACTCTGTAACACTTACAAAGAACAAAGAATAAATTGCATACATTCACACAAAATCAACAATAAAATATGTATATGTATGTAAATAATCATACCAAATTTATGCATACATACATACATATGTACATATATTTATCCTCTCTTTATCATTTTATATTTATCCCCTCTATTTTTTATTTTGTTGTTTATTAAATTTAAGTTTATTATTTTTGTTTTTTTTATTATTATTATTAGTTCACAACTACAATCCCTAGCATTTTCAAGGTCTTAGCTTTTATTTATTTATTCGTTCGGTCTTATTCCCTGATGTTTTATGCTTATGCATTGTTTGTTTGTATATGTCGAATGAATATATAGCAAGTATGTATGTTTATCATTCTATCATCATTTATATTATCCGAGTGTATTAGTAAGTGTGATGATATTTGCTACTCTGTTTCTTAGTACTTTTTTTTACTGCATCATTTAGTTGTACTGATGTGTATAATAATATCAATATAATTTATATAAATAGCTCAGAAAATGTTTATATATCGTAAATGTCAGTAAGTGTATGTGTAAAAGAAATAGCAAATATAGGGATATGTAAAAATAAGTTTTACATACGCATATATGTATGTATGTACAACATATATATTTATGTGTTAACAGTAAAGTTGGTATTCATCCTTTCTTTTAACATTTTCGGAATGTTGCGGTACATTTCGCTTAAAAAACACCTTTTTACCAATCGATAACGTAATAGGTAACTTTATTAAAACTTATAGATCTTATTGCGTTTAAATAAAGCATTAACAAAATATTTTCCTAGTAACTCTATACAATTTTGAAAAGTTTCTTTGTTTTCAATTGCCAGAAACCTGGTGCGCTTTGAGGCATATCAAAGGCCAGCAACTTTGATATGTGCGATTTTTTAGATATGTTACAATTATTTCACTTAATGACGAAAATTAACTTTTATTTTGTCACACAAATTGTTGTTTAACACTTTTGATCTTATTTTGACTTTCTTAGGTGTAAAATAAGTGTCGAAAAAATATGGCTCCACATGAAAATATTACTTTTGAAATAAAAAGTTATATATTGTAATTGAGGCTGGTTTTGGTTTAATCGTTTCTCTCAAATCTGGCAAGATATGTTTTCCACGTTAGAAATATCCTAATAGGACTTTTCATTATAATCATCGCTAAGGGTGCAAAGGTTATGGGGAAAGAAGTCAAGATGAGAGTGAAACAAGTAAGAGCACTATATTCGGCTGTGCCAAATCTTAAATACCCTTCACAACGTGTATTTATGTATGTATGTATGTATGTATTTACATGTCCAAAAGGTATTTTAGTCTTAGAAAACTTGATGTTTTTATGACATTAATTTTAGTGCATATAGGTTTTTTGCCCATATATTTTCTGATACTGGATTCTGATTTCCCAAAAAGGCATGTCTTACACACAAATATAATTATTAAAATTGCTTTTTCTTATATCTTGGTAATTGTTGGGTTGTGGTGTTTTCAATAGGAAGAATCTCGGAGATATTTCTGATAGGTATCAAACTATATAGTAACGGTTCCGTACGACATTGTGGGGCTGAGGAAAGTTGATTTCTACAGACGGACAGACAGACAGACGGACATGGCTAAATCGACTTCCCTATTTTTAAGGATTAAAAACATATATACTTTATGGGTTCGCAAACGAATATTGTAGAAATAACAAACGGAATGACAAACTTATATACATCCTTGTCACATGTGATTAAGGGTATAAAAAGAAAATTTAAATAAAAAACCAATGTAAAATCAATGTCCTTTTTATGTCGCAATTCCCTTTACGTAATATTGACTTATTAAAAGCCTTTGCACAACTAAATGATGAAACGTATTTGTATTCGCCACTTACCTTAACTAGAACAGCTTGATAAGTTACCCCTAGTAAATGGTCTGCTTTAGAAACTTCCAGATTAAAAATAGTTGTAGTCATTGATATGCCTTTAAACTTTTTTAAGTGCTTAATCTTTAAACTCTGTTAGAATTGCTTTTCAGTTAAATTTATACTAATATTTTCTAAGGAAAATCAAATCATTGAAATAGTTGGCCACAAAATATTTTTTTACTCACTGACAATGTCCAGCAAAAAAAAAGATGCTTCCTTGGAAGCAGCTTTGTAAAGCAGAGTGCAGCTGTGCACCTCTTCTATAAAATGATTTTTGTATGAGATTCCTCGCGTAGAGGCTCTGCATTAGAGCTTCTTAATGATCTTTTTGAGGAAACACTGAATATATTCATTTTCTGCTAAATATATTTATTTTGCACATCAGTTTTGTAAGCTAACAGTTTCAAAAGGCAATAAAAGAAGCAGTAGGTATGCACTAGTCACACTTACTGCTTCAAAATTAAGACTTTATTTTGCAGGGTGTTATCCTTAAAGATACAAGTACAAAGCTGGGTTAGGAAATGTCTGATAACTGAAGCCATGTTACCCGGCAAGTTTAAAGCAAAACATTATTCTGTAAAAATGCTGACAAAATAACCAATCATTCACTTGTATTGCAAGAGCAACTAGACTATCTTTTTTGGGGGTTACCGCAGTTTTTAAGACGGAAATATCAACAACAGCAAAATCCTTTAAGAAACCTAAAGGAATCCATATTGTATTTTCTCATTTTGCTTTTGTTTTAGAATTCTTTCAAAAGTTACACAATAAAAACATTTTTTAAAAGAATTCATTTTAGTTTTTGTTGTCAATTTTATCGAAATTAATGCAAACATGTTTGAACGATTATTAGTTGAAATTTTGTCAATGTCCGAATCTATGCTGTTTTAAAATGTAATATGACTTTTGTAAAGATAATTATGGTAACGTTTTCGTTTTATAGTATTTTTTTTTATGGTTAACCTACCTTAAATTTAAAAAAAAAATAATAACAAATCTAAATTTTGACTAAAGTTAGTGACAGAATAGATTCTCTTTTTCGATAAAAATTCGAGAAAACAATTCGTTACTGGGAAATGGATTTCCAACAGTTTTTTTTGTCAAATTTCTCTAAAAATTTAAATTAACTCGCGCATTCTAGTGGTAGAACTTTACAAAATAAAAATTATGATGAAATATGTAATGAAGGTATAAAGTTTTCTATGTTCTTTCATTACAATTTCGGCTTAATTGCCTAAAGATATTCTATTTCCTTAATTAAATAGTAACATCTTGTTAGTATTCAATAACTTACACTAATGTTACATACAGATTAAATTCTTTTCATTATTATTTTTTCCTTAATATTATTTTGTTAACCTTTCGGCCACAACTGTCATAGGGAAGAAAAAGTAGGAGTCGAAATTTAAAATAGAGCATTATATACTTGTTCAACATTAAAAAAAGGGAAGAAGGGGAGGTTTAAAAGAATTTTACAACAATACAGCTGGTTTATTTTACAGCCCACGTAATTCTTTAGATACTGTAAGATAATATTGTTGTTATTTTAACTGCCTCTCTATGTTTGTTTCTTTGTGTTTGTATTAGTTTTATGGAATTTGTTCACTTCGTTTGCCTGTTTTTATTGTTATTTTTTCTTCTTCTTCTTTTTTTTTGTATATGCAGCACAAATCTTTAGTCAAAACTTTTTAAATGATTTTCTGTTTTAACTGTTATATGTTTTATGATGTTTGTCTGTATGTATGTATGTAAGTGTGTATTTAATGGAATTTTTGATGGATCTTTTATCCTTTTTTTTTGCGTAAAATGATGGCTTGTTATTGTTGCTGCTTCTGTTGATGATGTTTTTGGACCTTCTTTAATTTATGTCAGAGGCTAAACATTGTATAATAATTTTTTTTCTTTTCTTGTTTACATACATTCATACATATATTTTTTAGTATTTTGTTTTGTGTGTTTTTTACGCTTAATTTGTTTTTTTTCCGTCAATGTTATTTTTAAGGAAAATACAATATTTTAGAATGACAGGTTTGACATTTTGCTTGTAACCGATTATTTTAACATCAAATGTTTTTTAAATGCAAATATAAAAATTTTTGCCTGTCGACTCTTTAAAGATCATCTGGTTTTTAATAAGCTGCTCAAGCGTATAGAACAATTTCTTTGCTTGAATAGCTGCAGATAATCTTCATTCGATTTTAAGAAAACAAAAGGTTATTTGATTAAACCCTTTATCAGAACTAGCGGTAAAACAATTTGTTTTTTATTCGTTAAGAATTGAACTAAATTAAAAATCAAATTCATTCAATACATTTAGCCGATGCGAGTTTGTGGAAAACATTTTGCTAAACCGATTTAGACAAGTTATACGAAGCATAAATATTGCAACAAGGAACAATATTGATTTTGTTATGTGAATAATAAAGTAATGCCCAGGGATATTTAATGATTTGAGTTTCAAAATTCGAGTTGTTAGGAAACATATTTATGTTTTTGCATGAAGTTAAGTTAAAAAAAAAAATTGAATATTAGAAAATAACACAAAAATTTTTAATTAAATAGAAAACTTTATAATTTAAGTGCAGCTACTCTACTTATGCAGTTATATTCGAGTCAGGTAGTATTCATTTACTACATTATTTATGCATTAAATATCAATATTTTTTCTCATTTAGAATTTGTGTTGTTGTTGTTTCTACTTATAAATTTATTTTGCATAGGTACCCAGCAAAAACTGGGTAATGAATTGCTCTTACTCAACAACATACTATTCAATGAGTTTAACATACCGTCTGCATTACTAAGAAGTATTTTTCTAATAACAAGTTTATATTGTGAAACGTAACAACTTATTCTAAAAAGAAATAAATGCTGCATATACTTTGGCTAAAAAAATTGTTAGGAACCACTTAAATTAGTTATTATGATTAATTATATTTTCGACGGATGTTTATAAATTTGATGACGGTTTTATGCCGACTCTAAAGGTTTTTTCTAAATGTTTTAGTAAAACGTAACGTACAGAAGTAACAAACCTCAGTTTCGTTCTTATAAACCCAAACGTATTACATTATTGATAATGAGTTCTGTAAGCCCATACAATCAATTGGATATTTTACTTATTGATAGAAAATAGTTATATAATATTTTAACAGTATTGACCCATATAACTCCTTATTTATAGTCTAAAGGGCTGCTTTATTTGTTGATAGTAAGTAGTTAATTAATGTCATTAAAGTAATGACTTTACAAAATTAAGCGAAGGTGGTAGTGACTTATCTAATTCTTTATCTGTATGGGAGCGGGGTATGTATTTGCCTCCAATCACATCGCCGTGTTGAAGTTATGAGTTAAAATGCCATAAAATAAGTAGTGCAACTTCTGTATTTTTATTTTGTTTTGCTTTTGGGACTCGCTTTTTTCAAATACTTGTGAAGCTCGAAATGCTCATTATCATTTAAACATACTGTGAAAAAAAATAAAAACCTCTATGCAACCATTTATAATATCATATGATCATTTCCAAAACCAGCGCACATTCGTTTCTAAGTTGTTCTACCTCATTTTCACTCTCTTTAGGTTTTTTTATGGTGTTATATTAAAAAGTATATTAAAGCTTGTGCTTAAGTGAAGGTAGGGTAAGTGTATGTGCTTTTGCAATGCTTCTTTTTAAATCTTAAGGCCATAAAAGCAAAATTAATATAAGTGCCACATCATGTTTTTAAAGCTTAAGTTGTTTATTTGCAACAACGACAGCAAACCCAATATGCAACTTTAACTTTTTCGAACTTTAAACGAAAAGGAAAGTCTTTTTTGAAGCTATTTCAAGTCGTTTTTAAAAATATTTTTAATATTCTATTGTATTACGAAACTAAATTCTTTACGAGAATATAAGTAATTATTCCTACGACATGCTATAAACTGTTATAAAAAGCTTTTCAATATCAGGTCCTTAAGTCTTGACTGTTCTATTGAGTTTTGAAAAACGAACAGAATAAGACATCTAATACAATTGTTGGGGTTTCTAAAATCTGCTCTATTTTGATTAAAACTCGATCTCAAATGCGTTTAATATTTTTATTTCTTTTTATTTCGAACTTTATATAAGAGCAAAGGCACATTATCAACGTTACACTTAGTTGACATGCAGGATATTTAAAGAAACAGTTAATAATTTTTAAGCAAAGTTAAGACATTTTTCAAACTGGTTACATGTAAATATTTGAAATTGACAAGGGCCAAATGAAGACATTAGGCGGAAACAAAAAAGTGGTTAGTTTTTTAACCGAAAATAAGCGGTTTGTTAGATTAAGACCAAAAAATTAGGGAGGCCAAGTTATGCCCAAAATATTATGCTAATAAAACACTTTAATAATTTAAAAAAAAGTAGTTTATAAAATGATCCCTAATTTAAAAAAATGTTACTGTAAACTAAATTCAAAAATAAAGAGGCATCACCTTATTATATTAAGTTAAAATTGGGTCTAAGGACCCAAAAAACCAAAGTGTATAGCGATCAGTGTTATTCCATTAACGTCTACGTGCGCTTATGAAATTCAAATGAAAAACAATTTTCGCATTTAGAAAATTCGTCAGATGGTCATGTTTGTATTATATTCGTGATTTTATTTCTCAATCTAATGGATGAAAAGAAAGTTATTGTAGATTTCTTTTTTATTATTGCCAACAAGGCGTTTTTTGCAATAGTACTTCCTTAAAAAAAACACAGGCTTTCAATTTTTTGTGTGATGGTATGTGTTTACATATTTATACATACAAACATATATATGTATGTTTATGTACATTTTTTGTGTATATAAATATGTATATGTTTATATTAAGGCTTTTCTTTATTTATTCTTCGTTTTTATATATTTTTCTTGCTTTTATTTCCTGTTTTGGTTTTGCTTCGAATTTATAAATATAAATGACTTAGAGGAGGGGGTTTTTATAAAATTTGTTGTTGTTGTTATTGTGAATATTGCTTTACTGTTTCTATCCAGTCCGTTGTTTGTTTACTCTTTGGTCGAGGTTTTTATAGCAATATTTTATTGAAATTGAATTTTGTTCCTCCTAGATTTTGATTGATTTCAATTTGGCAGTGTGATATTGCATTTGCCCAAAGATTGGTATTTCCTCATAAAATTTGTTGAAACATTTATCTGTTACGGTAGTGATGAATGATGTATCACTCTCTCTTATCAAATGTGCAAAGCAGTTATCCTGATTTAATTCCGTTTGCGCCTTTCTGTCAAATAGGCGTTAAATACTTATTTATCTACTTCTCTTTTGAAGGTAAATAACCTTGTCGAAAATGAAGACATGTTGTGTCCTTTTTTATGGAATAATATCAATGCTGCCAATAAACATCAATTTTGGTTTGCTCACAAGCCATATCCTTTCGTTTAATATAAATATTTTTTTTGGTTTTTTTTCCTTTATGTGTTATAGTCTCTTGTATTTTATTTGATTTTTTGTGTTTGTGTGTGTGTTTTTCTATTTTTTTTTGGTTTTTTTTTTATTTATTTTAATATTATGTTTGTTTATGCTTACGCCCTAAATGTCAATGAATACTAACCGGAATCCAAGGAAACTTATATTAAGTAAATTGCCTAATAAATATTTTGTCTAAATTATATAATAAATTTTTAAGGAAATAAATTGTTGTGTTTTTCTCCAGCAGTTTTTGTGTGTTTCCGATAAAGCATCATAAAAATTTATTATTTCAAGCGAAACTTTGTATCTCTAAAGATATTTATGTCACAAATATTTATATGTTTGTTCAACTATAAAAATCTTGAAACTTTAATGTTTTCTATAAAAAAATATGTAAAAATTTATTGAAAATTTACTTAAAGAGAAAATTTACATGCAACAATAAATAACAATAATTAGAAAACTCTTGTAATGTCTTTGCAAATAAAATTTATAATTTTCTAAAGAGAATTTATTGATTTTATGTATCGAGAAAATCCTTTTCAAAAATGTTTTTTTTTTAAATTTGGATAATTGTTCGACTAAAGCAAGTGGCCCTGTGGGTTATTAAGAAAAAGGCTGCAAAATAGTGCAATAGTTTTGTCAGAACATCCTGAACAAACCAAATACATAAAATCAAATGATTTGTGTTTTAAAAAACCATTGAGAGACTAAAAAGAACAAGCAACAAACAAATGAAGAGAATTAAAAATTAAATACCAGAAATGCAATCAGTAAATAAGACCTTCTTTTATTGTTCATCATATAAGTGTATTTGCAAACTATGACAGGTTGTTGGTGATCATGTTAAGTTCATATAAAGTAAATACAGTTGTCACAATAATGATTCCGAACATTGATGGTATCAGTTTTTTCTTGGCGTGATTACTTTTAACGTTGAAAGAACGTTTAAGTACCGATTTGTCTAAAGTAACCTGTAATTTGCACAAACCTTTTAAGAAATTAAATTTTTACAAAGAATATCTCAAATGTTTTTGTTATATAAAGGATAATACTATATGAAGGACATTTTTTAACATTTTTTCAAATACATTTAAGCAAATCACTTTTCAAAAGAAAGAACTATTTTTATCAAATTTATTTTAATATCACAATTTCTGAAAATTTTTCTTTTCAATAAGTAATTAAGATTTCATTTTTTAGGAATAAACAATATCTAGTAAATATTTTATCTTTTGTTGTCTATAAAATATTAATTTACTTGATGGTGTTTGAAAACGTTGTTGTTTAGCTTATAACAAAGGGTAAATTTAATCTACTTTAGTACTTATTTTAGCTCACACCAGTTTAATGATGCTTATAAAGAGCTTTTTTTTATATCAATTTATTTTTGAAATATATCTTTTCGCTTTTCTTCTTCTTTATCTTTTTAAAACACACCTTTCTTTTTGGAGTTGCAGTTTTACTAACAAGCAATTTCCGATTGAATTTTTATATTATTTTTATAAAAGTAATTTTTTAAGATTTTATTTTTATATATTTATTATCTAACTTCATGTATGAAAGCAGTTTAGATTGTGTTGGGTATGTAAGTAGTTGTTTTAGAAGGGGAAGGTTTGCTAAGGGTGGTAAGATTCTTTTGTAAAAATATTTAAAAATTTTTGATTTTTTTTTTTTTGTAATCAAATATAATTTGAAATAACTTTTTTTTATATGGGTCATTTCACGTCAAGTGGACCAACTTGAAAAATCGATCCGGATAAAAGTTGCACTATAGTTAGTCCTATTGATTAGTAGCTTAGACACAATTTTTTAACAAGATCGGTCAAGAACTCTCCGAGTTAGAGGAGGTCAAAATTTGACCTTTTGGCCAACAGGTGTTTTTTCTCCTCCATGTAACTTATTACATATTGCTCTTTCTTTTAAAAACAATTTTTTTTAAAATATAAAAATTTGTTATTAAATTTTTTTGCAAAATAACATTTTTTTTCAAAATGGGCCCTTTTTTTGTTCAAAAGAAAGCTTAGCACATTTCCTTTAAACCTTTGTGACCGCTTAGTGGGATATCTATGAAAAAAAATATTTTGTACCTCAAGACAAAGATTTTTAAATTTTTACCATATGCACTATTTTGAATTTTTTCCTATTTGTGTGCGAGTGTTTCTAAAACCTTAAAAAAATTTTTGAAAAAGATTAAAAAAATTGCTATTTAAACTACTTTGTACAACTTTTGGAAAGAGTTACATAGAGGAGAAAAAACACCCGTTGGCCAAAAGGTCAAACTTTGACCCCTTCTAACTCAGAAAATTCTTGACCGCTCTTGTTGAAAAATTGTCTCTAAGCTACTATCTAATAGGACTAACTATGGTGCAAATTTCATCCCGATCGGAAGATATCGATTTCAAAAGTTGGTTCACTTGACGTGAAATGACCCATATGTATATAAAATTTTTTTTTATATTATTTTTCTTTTTATGAAAATAATGAACAAACAAATTTTATTTTTCGTTACTATTTCTTTTTATTAAATTTTTTTAAAGAGAAATTTTTTCTATTTAGAATATGAACCTTCCAACTGAGGCACCCTTCTTCTGAACATCTCTGGTTTTGTCTTTTAACCTAAATTCGTTAAAAATAATTTGTTTTATTCAGTATTATTGAACTGTAGAGCAAAGGACAAATGTTGTTTTGGTTTTTTGCCCTTTACCTTTTACCAACTTAAATAAATACGTAGGGACGAGTGTTTGTGTAAAAGTACACGTAAGTTTATTTCAGATTTACTTTTCTTTTTCTTTTTAACTTAGACATACATGTTGTCATTGATCGCTTCAATGACCACATTCTCATCATTTCAGTCAAAACAAGTTGTTGTATAAACAGAGACAGTAAATGATTAAACTGAAGACACTATTAAAAGAGAGAAGGAGATTGAAAGAAAGCAAAGACGAGCAGAATAGAAAAGAAAACAACAAACATATACTTATAACTATGTATGAAGGTTTGCCTTTTGCAATAATGGATTTATGTGTGTGATTGTCTTTAAGTACCATTTCGACAAGTGGGGATGTTGAGACAAATGATGTTTTTAGCAACAGACAGACGTACATACATACTTATTTTCAAATACACAGCCATATGTATATGTATGTATGTTTGTGTACAACTACAAGCAGTAAAAATTCATTTGTTATTGTTGCTTTTAATAAATTGTTTTAGCAAAAGGCTGTTTTTACTCAAGCATAAAAATAAAATAGTTAAATAGTGAAGTGCCAAAAATTATAGTTGATGGAATGATACACTTTAACAGTTATAAAAAAAGGCTACAAAAAATGGCAAAGAAAAGTAAATGAGTAAATAAACGAACAAAAATAAAAATGAAATGGATAACAAATAGCCAACACATTTATAATCATTAACTCGGGGCTTTTATTAATAGATTTTCAAAACGAACAAAATATTGTAATTATTTACACAAAAGAAATCGATATGAAAATAAATTGTTTTCGTTTTCTTAGAAAAAAGATTCTCGTAAAAAGAATGTAATGCTCAAAGTGGGAACTCGCCTAATCAAATTCATGACTTATTTTATTCTGAGTAGTAGCGTAACTTATATGTTAGTCCTTTACAAATAAGCAAAATTTGCTGGTTTATGTTTATCTATAAAAAAAATCCAAATCCACAAATTCAACAAACGTGACGAATTTGTTGCAGATATTTTTTTAAAACTTTTTCATACTTTGAAATATGGTTTTACTTATAAGTAGGGGTAGACTCATACAAGCACATATGCACACAAACACACTGTTCGAAAAAGTAATTCTAAAACATACATTTAAGTGTTTTTCATAAAACAAGAACAATCTTGTACTACAGTTTTGTCATTGTTTCTTATAAAACATGCAAACTTACATTTGTTGTATCTTTATTAAATCTAATGTGCTTTGCTTGTCTGCGATGCAAATAAAGTGGTTGTTGTAAATATATATTTAAATTAAGTACGTGTGTGCATGTCAAAACTAAACGGAAACAGGCCACGTTTCCGTTTTTTCCCATTATTTTCTGTTTTATATTTATCTTATTTATGCTGGTTGGTTAGTTGGTTGGTTGGTTTGTTTTATAATCTGCATTTAAAAAAGCATGAATGTCGGATGTAGATATAATATATGAAGCTTGTATTACTTTAATACATTTACACATGTCCCATGTCCCACTGCTTTCAAACACACTCTTATGCTTTAGCTAACAAACATATTAAGTAAATAAGTACATTCAGACATATTTTTATACTTAAAAACAAACATAAGTATTTTTATATACGTTTGTTTATAACTGAAGGACAAATAACAAAATTTTATTTATTTGTATTTGTTGTTTATTTTTGTTTTTCTCTTTATTAGAATCAACTTTATAGGAAAGAAAAGAATTATATGTGTAAGTGAAAATGTCTACATTAGAAACAAAAATAAGAAAGTTTAAGTCGGTCAAACAAGACAATATCGAAGGCTACACCAAAGTTTATAAAATATATAATTAAAATATAAAATGAGAGGAGGCCTTATATGGGAGCTACAACCATTAATTGCCTAAATTGATAACATATTTGCTTTAAGGCAAAATATATATAAACAGTTATAAATATTATATCTCACTTTTGGGAGGACGTTTATATAGAATCTAGACTAAATCATGAGCCAAAATAAACAAGAATCATTCAGCTTTGTTCTGGGCATAAAAAGTAATTATATCTAGTTTAATTAAAATATAATCAAGGCTGCTGCAGGATTTTACGGGCGATTACGAAGTCTACATGGACAGACAGTAAGAGAGCAAAATGGAAGGACATCATTCTTTTCTTTAACTCAAAAAGTTTTCTTTTGTCGACTGATATAGTTTAAAGTGTGTGTTGAATTATTGTTTTTGGTAAAACTGCATAATACCCTTATCAGCTTTAAAGATGTAGGGTATCCTAATGGAAACAAACAAGAAAATAAGAAATAATAAATGTTTAGGGGTTAGAAGTTTAAATCTAATTGGAACAAATAACATGAATGAAGAAACAAAAAACCCTTTAAATAAATAACAGAATACAGTTTTTACTTTAGTGGTGAACTTTAATATTTGACCTAAAAAACTTTGAACAAATAAGTTAAAAGTGACATTATATTAAATATTCGCAAGAATATTTAAAGTGTAGGACTAAGAGCTCAAAAGTATATGATTTAATAGTTTATAAAAGTGGGGTTAAATCAAGTCAATTGAAGTTTTATCTTAAATCTATATGTTGATGTATTGAAACTTAAAAACATTTAATAAATAAACAAATTATTAAAAATGTTTTATTAAAGTTTTCTATAGATATAGAATTTATTTTTATAATAGAACAAGTCTGTTGAAGGCGTAAATTATTAAAACATATAAACATGCAAACAGTCATAAGAATAAATATAAAAATATATCCTTAAAAATGTATCAATTTGTAAAATTGCTTTTATTTAATTAAATAGCCGAGTTCTCCCTCCAGCAAAGAAAACATTATTATTTCTTACACAAATTGCTATTAAATATAAATTTTTCTTTTTCATCTTAAAGAAAAAAGGAGAAAAAGAAATATTAATGGTTATTGATATTGAAATTTATTTAAGATAATTGCCTGAAATATCATTATTTAAAACAATCTCTAAAGAATTTTTAATAACCTTAAGACTTTTATTCAAAAAGAAAAGAAAAAAGAAATAATAATCAGTTGACTGCAATCATTTTAATGTAGTACAATGATTATTATCATTATGATTGCGTCTTTTGCCAAACAAAAATTTAATATATTTTTTTCCTCTTATTCTCATTGCAGTTTTACCAGCCATAACCATATCATTTTCGTTTTCATGGAATAATAATTGAAAAAAAATTTTTTTAACCAAAAAGGAAATACAACACAAAATAAATGGCAAGAAAGGCTTCCAGTAAAAAATTTTTTTAATTTAACTGAGAAAAGGAACAAAAAAAAATATTAATAATAAAAAAATAACAGAAAAACTTAACATTAAGTTGATGAAAAGTATGTCTTACAATTATTAAAGTAAAGGAGAAATACAAAACAAAACAAAGAAGAAGAAAGTTTTAAATAAAAGAACGTGAAATTATTATTCCTTACAACACTAATAAAAAGTTAAGAAGAGAGAGAGAGAGAGAGTGCGAAAAGAAGCTGAGATACAAAAGCAAGCATATTGTGTTGAACAAGTTTATTGTTAAAAAACAATAAAATGAAGTGCTATAAATGTCATATCTTAATGCCAACATCGTGGCATCGTTTCTTCTCTAGCTGTAGCTGTTTAAAAACACAGACCACAACAACAGCAAGAACTGTAACATTAACACCTACAAACTTAACAACAACAACAACTACCTTTTTACGTATTTTAATGTTACTTTTATTGCTGCTGTTGCCAACACAAAATGCATTAGCCCGCCTGCATTCCTCCTCGATATCGTTGCATGGCTTGGGCTCGGTCGGTACTGGCATAGTTGTTGGTGGCAGCGGCGGCATTGGTGGTGGTGGTGGTTCCGGAATGGGTGGTTCATTATCCTCTAAAGATGCACACGGTAAGTTTTTATAGTGATTTGTTTTTTTTGTTTGTTTTTTTATCTTCCAGCTTCACGTATTTTTTAAATAATTTTAAAAGTTTATGCTTTCGCTGAATGAGTAATAAAAAAAAAACTAAGAAATAAAACGTTTTCAACGTGATTATTTTAAAACAGTAAAGACTGCAATAAATGAATGCGACATTTCAAGATTTTTAGAAATAAACCTGTTATTCATATTCAGTTATAATATTCGAGGTCAGGTCAGGTTGTGGTATTTTTCATAAGCAGCATCAAAAAAATCTATCGGCACTTAAAAGGTTGCTTGGGTGGTTTCGTAATGTTTTTTTAAGTGGAGCTAAATCTAATTATATCGAACGATATGTGGGGCATGAACTAGACTAGGGCTTCTGATAAAGCCAATGTTCCTGTTTGGAATCATCCGAATCATTTAAGGCCCTCCAAGTAACTTCAAGCTGCTAGATGTAAGATATGGGATATGGTAGTGCACAGAATTTGCAGGTATGGTCTTACTATTTCCAATTACAAATTAATAGCTTTTTAGCAGTAAAATAGCTGGGTTACGATGCTATGAGAATTCTAAGGGATTCCATATTAAGCGCTAATAACTTTTGGGCTATTTTCCAAGCAGCTTGAAAAACTGTTTATTCTATCTTAAACCGGAGGTTGTCTGAAAATAAAGAAGAAATTCTTCTTCCATCCATAAATATATTTTTTTTGGCGTATTTCTTTAAGTTGTCACAGAAACATGTCGTGTTTGCTTGTTTGCCAATCATTTAAGATTATCATTTCCTATATGGTGTTATGACCAGGTACATAGCATGGTGTTAGCTTATAATGGATTCCAATCAACGTGTTTTTACCGTAACTTATAATACACAAAGGTTCGGTGTCCGACAACTAAGTAGCTTTCATACCGCTACTCTTCTTCCCAAAAATTTTATCACACAAATGAGGGTGACGTCTGAAAGATTAGCAGTCGTTTTTATATGAGAGTGGCTCTTTGGTAGTTCGGGTAGTGGAACCTCATCGCTCTGTTGCCCTGCTTCCGTTTGGATTAATCATAATTTCGCATGGTCAGATAAGATCATTGATCCCTTTGAAGATTTAGTCTGTTTGTCTGTTTATATTTTCAAAGGCCTCCCTTATAACAAAGGCTTTGGCTAAAAAATCATTAAATTTTCCTTCTTTGATAAGCCAATTTTAATTATTTTGGGATACCTGTTTTCAAGCATGACTGTGTTACTCATGAGAAACAGTATTTAGTACTGATTGAAAACAGTTAAAAGAAATATCCCACTAAACAATTTTTGTAGACTGTCTGATGTCAGAATTTTCTTAATTATTTCAGCAGCCTAACCAGATTTTTACCCAAATTGTCTTAATATCCCTCAGCCATTTCACAGAATAATCGGTATTTTTCTTGTTAGATTTTTCCGCACATACTCTGAAATATTTAGCGATTATTCCTAGAATAATTTGCACATTGTCAAAAGGAATTTTTTCTCCTTACGATAATTTTGCGACTTGTCTGCACATTGTCGGAGTAAATTTTTTTTTTGTTATTCTTTAGACATATAATAGAAAATTATGCACATTTTCTGAACGCAAACATGTTTTGACGTATGAAATTTGTTTGACAATTCTACACATTAATCTAAAGAAATTTTTTGTTTTTGTTTTAATAAAAAAAAAGTAATAATAATAATATTCCGACGCTTACATAAAAAAGTGTTACAAATATTAAAAACAAATTACCAATGTCCCATGTTTTTTCAAACTCCTTTTAGAATTTTCTGACCAAAGTCTGATATTCTTACAGGCTTCTTTCCGATTTTTATTAGATTTGTCTAACATTCCTTTAGAATTTCCTTAGGGGTTTTTTCCAGAATTCGTTAAAAGTTTCGTTTGACAAATCTGCCAAGTTTTTCGAATTTCATTAAATAAATTGTTCTGAATTCTTGTCAGCCACTTATACAAATTTCGGTATGTTTTCGTTCAGACATCGAATGCGAAACCGGAAACTGTTCGTATTTTCGCTACGAATTCTGACTGAATGATTTAGTTTAATATTTGAAGGCAACAAAGAATGCTTTATTAAAATTGTTATTTTATATACATTTTTTTTAAACAACTTCTCTTCTTTAAATAGTTTGTTAATGCTTCGTAGTTTCATTAGATCTTGTTTTTTCATTAGTTTTCCAAAAAAAAAGTTTACAAAAAATTTGTTCCCTTTTTTATTTTCTAAAACATGTTTTTACTTCTTAACATCAATTTATAATAAATTCTATATAAACGAAAGCTTTCTTGTTTTTTAAGTTCTCTATTAAAAGAAAATCTTTTAAACATTTTCTATGCATATAGTTACTGTTAACAACAACAATATTTTTTTTAATACTTTCGAAATTGCCAAAGGGTTTTTAAGATTTGACATGGCAGAATATCGCATTTTAGCTTGAGGGTATTCTGGAAGTCTTTATTTTCTTTACTAAATAAATGCTGTAGATTTCTGTCATTTTTTAGCTGTTACTTTCTATTTGTGGTTGCTTTTTTACAAATGGGAAATAGTAAATAGAAATAATAAAACAGAAGACAACAGTTACTATTCACTATTGTTGAAAGTATGAAACTCATAAAAACGTATGCAAATTATAATGTAAAACTGTTGCAAGTTTTCTTTATTTTTTTTTCAATGTTTTACTACCATCGTCACGACTACATTTTCCGCCCGTACAACTACTGTTATTTCACACCACTACAAGCAGTTGCTTTGCTGGTGATAGTAGAGTGTTGCTAAGAGTGTTTTTGTTTGTTTAATTTACATAAATTTTTATCTAGAATTTTTTACTGTTTTTTTTTAGTTTGTCAGTTTTTTATTTCATATTATATGTTTTGTTTAGTTTTCTTTTAGTTTTTTTTTGCTGTTTTGGTTTTTTTGGTTGTCCATCCCTTCGCCTTAGTGAGTTTCTACCACACTACTTTTTTCTTCTATTAACATGTGCCAAAATTTAATTTGACATAAGAATTGTAGTTTATTTGTTTTCCTTTTTGGCTTCCTGTATTTGTGTTTTTCCTGCATTTAATTTATTAAAGTGAGTGTAAGTTTAGTTGATGGATATTAATTAAATGTTTATTCAATTTTTTTAGTTTATTATCCTTTTACTTTTTAGAAGGCTAAAATGTTGACAAATTTTTTAGAAGTTTCCGTTTTATGCGGACTTTGCTTATACGCCTTGTTCGACGGAATTAATAAGAGAGTTGTTTTATTGTAGGACATGCACTTATGTTACCTTCCGTTTATAAAAACACTGACAGGTTTTAAAAAGTCTTACTTTTTTCCGATGTCATGAAGTTACAACGATATCAAAGTTGTAAACTGTTTATTTATTATATTCTTAGATCATAATGGTGTTGTGGATGGTTTGTAAATACCGAAATTGTCAGAAATACTTACTATACAGTTATTTTAGTCCACACTCATTTTATTAGAAGTAGGAAACGATATCTTATTTTTCTTCCTAATGTGGACTTACTTTATTTTACTTAGGTGCTCAAGAATGTAAATTTATTGAAAGTTTGACCTAAATACAAATAACCCTTAGGAGCATAAGTTTTTTGTCAGTGGGCAGTTGATGAAAAAAGTGTCACAAGCTTCCGGATATCAAAAATATTTCTAATCGTTTACACTTCCTCATGTATTTATACAAGGAATATTTCAACAGTTTTACAAAAAAAGTATAAATTTTGCTGTGGGAAATCTTATAAATCATATGTGAAAAACATATCATATAAGGGCAGCAGTAGCACCGATAACAGTTGTATAAAGAAAAACTAACCATTTATGAGCAGCAGTTTTATTAAAATTTAATAGTTTTTATACGATTGTCAACCTTAATATTAAAAGAGTTATTAGACTTTTCAACGAAAGAGTATTATTTTGGACCTTTAATGAGTTAAATGAATTTAATAGGATTTTTTCCTTTTATGCTCAACTTTATTTCTTAATGTTGCCAAACAATTTTTTAATTGCATTTTTGTTAACGCAATTTTTGTTTGTTTTAAAAGTTCTTCTATTCATGTCTTTTTTTAACTCTGTTGTGCTTCTAATTAAATATGGAAAAAGTTTATTTGTTTCTTTCTCTATTTGTTCGCTAGAAAAATCGCACACCAAAGTGACCCCTTTTCAATAGAAAATTCATCAAAGCATTGCTTAAATTTATTTTTTCTTTTTTTGTTTTTTGAGAATCTATATATTATTTAACAATTTATTATCACCCCCATCTATTCATACATTACAGGCAATTACTCTTTTTCAATAGGAAAAATGTGGGGGAAAAAATTAAAAAAAGAAAACTTTAAACTAACAACTATTAGTAAACTATAAATAAGTATAAATTTAATTTTTTTCTTTAGTTTTATCTTAAACAAAAAGTATATATTTTGAACATTTTTTTCTATATTTAGCAATAAACTAAGTTGAGAAGCTACAGCAAGCGGGAGATAAGAACTTTAAGAAAAGTTTTGTGTCTTAAACGCGCCAACAAATGATGAACAAACTATTTAAAATATGAACTAAAGTTTTTTTTCTAAATGCCTTCTAGTTGCTTTGTATTTGTCCTTCTCTTACTCTCTCCTGTTCACCCTTGTTGGCTTGTTTTTAAACTTTTGTGTGGCACTTTGCTGCTGTTTTCCTTAGACTCCCTTAAGACTAAATTTTTATATGAATGGAGACAGAATGGGGACGAATAAAAGTATATAAAAATAATGTCAGCTAGAAGACGCTAATAAAAGAGCTGAATAAAATCTAGTTTAAGAAACACTTGAGAGAAAAACAACAGAATTGTTTGGTACAAAAAAACTTTCTCACTTGACATCCCCATTGGAATTATTGAACAACAGCAAAGGAAAAATCTATTATAGTTGGTGGTAGGGGAAAAAAAGTGTTTTTAAATGTTTTTAAAGACCGCTTGTGTTAAAGAAACAAATCAGTAAAAATAAAAAATTAAGTATGTTTGGTCACTGCTATATTGGCTTATGGAATTTTTACAATGTCGATGTCAGTATTACAAGCGTCGGCTTTGATTTTTTTAAATATTTTTTTTTTAAGTCGATATTTGATATTAGGAACAAATTTAAGATTCCATGGTACGAAATTCATTACAAGTTTCCTTAATTTTATTTTAAATT
Organism: Paykullia maculata; assembly: GCA_003055125.1. Classification (NCBI taxonomy): domain Eukaryota; kingdom Metazoa; phylum Arthropoda; class Insecta; order Diptera; family Rhinophoridae; genus Paykullia; species Paykullia maculata. The sequence goes on from NDXZ01018473.1 coordinate 26,706, forward strand.
ATAGTGATTCGGTTGCTATAAATTTAAAAAAGACAGCAGTTTGTGCGATCAAGGCGACTTGTAAGCGACAACTGTAAGGTTATACATTGGAGCAAGTACAGCAACAATATAAAAAAATTTCAATAGATCGAATCAGATCATCAATCATTTGTAAAATCCAACATTTTTTAAGAAGCAACAATCAAGATTAATTAATGATAAATTTCAAAATAATATAAACAAAAAATCAACAGCCACTTGATATGAAACTCAAGGGATAGTTAACCGAACATTGTGGCCCTCAGAGGCCAAACATTTTTTTATAAGTAACGGGCTAAAACCCAAAAAAATTGATTTTGCTAACTAAATAAAAAAATATCGAATCATGTTTTTTCTTATTATCCGTCTCTTACAGTAGGATAAAGCTCCTTAGAGGGATTTAGGTGATCCCGATTTAAACATGTGAAGAGGACTATTGGATTTATTAGAATCCTAAATTCAAGGCGACACAAAAGATCTAATATATCTTACTGCAAGAGGCCTCTCTCTAATAATAATATCCAACATGGAAGGGGCATTATATTTCAGATATACTACGATTAACTTGGGCGTTAGCCTGGGCAATTAAGGGGTTCACAATCAAACTTTGAATATTAATATTAATTTTTGTTAAAGCTGTTTACATAAGTGTCTTTTATTATACAATTTTTAATTATGTTTAAGTGTATTGTGTGTTTAATGTAATTTTCGTACATTCCATTAAATTTAAAAACTATATTTAAACACTAACTTTTCAAACTGGTCAATCATCTAAGAAACTTCCCTTTTGTTAAACATATCTCCACGAGTGCGTTTTAAAAGGAACGAATTTTGCCTTAAATCACTTTTATTTGTCTTTACAAACACATTTTTATTTTTTTCTCAAACATTTTTTTCTTTAAACATAAATTTTTTTCTTATTTTTATACTTTTCCCCCAAAATTATGCTACTGGCAAAATGAAATGAAGAAAATAATATAAAAAGCTTGGCGCCATTCTTGAAGGGCATACAAAAGAACAAAAGCTGTTAACATAATACACACATACATATGCACTACAATAAAGCAGGCAACTGCGAATGCAAAAAAAGTGCAGTGAAGAAAAGAGAGAAAAAAAAACTATAGAGGACAAACTTTTTGTTTTGTGTGTCATCTTTTGTTAAAATTTTTATTCTTTGTTTGCTTTTCATTAATGTAAAGAACACTCGAACAAACGTTTTTTAATCCGTGCGCTTTGTGTGAAGAAAAAAAAGAGAACCTTAATGCAGGGAAAAAAAAAATTTTTCTGAAATTAGGAAAATTGAAGCCAACTTTCAACGCGTATTGTATCACTTTAAAATGGTACTTAGAAATTCGGTAGGGATTACATGGTCTATAAGCTTAAGGCAAAAAATGAGAAGTTGAAAAAATTCGATAAGAAGTTTAAACTTTACATGAAAATCGAAATCTTCTTATTGTTTAAATTTACTAAACACTATTTCTTAGCTCTTAACACTTCAGTTAATGAAGTCCGGAATAATTTTGCTTCAAAATTTAATTGAACTTTGCTACCTCTGAACTGGAAAAAAAACTTTTGCTTTGTTGTTCTTTTTGTTAAACTCATATACACTTATTCTCTATTACAGTACAGCTGCATACATAAACATATGTAAGGATTTATGAATGTTCCTTAGGGTGGACTCGTTGCTAAGGAAGCCAAAGTATTTTTTTGAAATGCGTTGGACAGTTAAATCAAAATTTTATGTAGTTTTAAATATATGTGCTGAGTAAATACTTTACAGAAAGTTCTGAAATTTTTCCTTGTTTCAGGAAAATCTCTCCCTTTCTCTCGTTCTTTGCATTTAAATTGGACAGAACCCAAGTAGTCGATTTTTAGGGACCTCCTTTATACACATTGTTCTACATTTTTTGCATCGAACGTTCGCTTATTATACCCTTCACACACACACATGTGTTAAGGG
>NDXZ01018482.1:0-24729 GCA_003055125.1 Paykullia maculata
GTAAACTTAAAAATTGTTTATGAATATGGGGGTAAAACTTTGATGTACATAGTAGTTCTTTTTATTTTTTTTAAATAAAAAAAAAACAACAAAACAATTTATGTTGACAAGAAGTCAATCTTAAACAAACCAACAAATTTCATTCAATAGTAAATAAAGAAAAACAAAGTTAACAACTATCAATGGTTTCAAAAAAATTCCATATCATCAATGGTTTTCTTTTATTTAATTTAGAAGCCATGACGTATGTATGTTTTAATGTTTTATTTACATACACATACAAGTGTTTGCCTTGAAGGTGGAAGCACTTTTACAACATCAACAGAACACCAAGCTGTTTATGTGTTTAACCAAACTTACATGTTTGTTTATAATTTTGTTGTAATATTGCGAACACCTTTTAGTAAAGTTTTTAGTCTGCACCAACACATACTTACAAACATGTTAAAAAACACTGGAATTTTACCCTTACCTAAAAAAACAAATACATATTTATAATATAAAAAAGAACAAAAGAAACAGCATTATTATTTGTTGGCTGTTATTAACTGCGAAAAAAAAAGACAGTAAAATTGCAGAAATACGAAAACGTTACTTCACAAAAACAAAATAAATTGAAAGTAACAACATCGCAGGTAACATTTACTTAACATTTTTAGTCACTGTTGTTACAAGTGATTTTTCAATCACAGTTATATAATCACAGGTACAGAAATAACTCTCATCTCTAATTTCTAGTTCAAAAATAATCTCTATTTTACTAAATAAATTGTGTTTTTGTAACTGAAAGCAGTTAATATTAAATCTTAGCTCTCAATAATGAATTATTTATATGTTTTAAAATATTGTCATGCACGTAAGGTTTGTTTTTTTTATGTCATTTTGGGTTTATTTTAAAGAAATCTCTTTAAAGCCCTTTTTAATTAACGCAAGGGTAGTAAGTACATACTAAAGCATTGACAAGCACATTTAATGTAACTCCCCATAATGTAGTTATGTAACTGTAACACTCTACAGTTTAAAAAGAATAGAATGATTCAATTTAAAAGATAAACCAAAGGACGTTTGATCCAGAAAAAAATACTTCCCACTAAAAAAATAAGACAATTTTTTTATTAAAACCTTTTTTTTTAAATCTATGAATTCAAAAAAATTTCATATGTATGTATTAATACAGGGACCAAAATTTAACAAATCTAAAATATAACAAATGGAAATACACTGAATACACTGTTTTTATGTACTATAAAATCAGATTATACTTATTATAATATGTGTCTCTCATCTAGTATTTATCTAAGTATATTGTTTTAAATGTGTGGTATTGTTCGCAGTTGTTTGCAAAGTTAAAAGCACACGACCTAATACAACTGCTTTGTGATTGAATGTTTCGTGAGTATATTTTGTTCTATTTTGCAGCTCTTTACGTGATTAAAAACATATCTAACAAGTTATTTATGTACTTCCAATGTCTATTCAATAACTAAGTAATTATGTATTTAATTTCGATTAGCTTTAACAATAATAAACATGTTCAAACAAAGATATTTGTGAAAAATAAGGTCAAATATAATAAATCGTTTAAAAGTTTTAAAACAAATTTATGTACTACATACACTCTCATAACTTTATGTACATATTTATAAATATTAACCTTTTTGTTCATTCTAAATTTAATGGAAATCATTGATCATTCGTTCTTTCTCTCGCATATAATTTTATTTATTATTGAAAATAACCGCAATGTTCATGTTCATTTTTATGATGATGACAGACAAAACGTACAAAAACTATGGTCAATAAACTCAGCACAATGCAGCTAGAAAGTCTGAATAGGGAATTCTACAGATTGAGATATAAAGCAGCTGTTAGGTAATGTTGACCGACTGACATTTGCGGTGAAATAGTTGTAGACAAAAATAATTATTATTAAGTGTTAATTTTTTTATTTGAATAAACTTTAAGAGCTTCAAATAAAAGGCTACTATATTTAACAACAAAAAAAAAATAATATTTTTATAAAATTTTCTAAAATAAAAACTTTTTTTAAAACCATTAAAAGATAAACTAAAAACTAAAGTGTTTTTTTAATTTTTCTTGCTAACAGAGTATTTATCAATAATCATTTTTAAATTTTCAATAAACTCAAAAGTAGCCAATAAATAAATTTTGTTCGCGGTAGGGTACAAATTTGTATTTTTCTGCCTTTTTATACCCTGCACCACAGGTGACAAGGGTATTTATATGTTTGCCATTCCGTTTGTAATTTCTTCAATATTCATTTGCGACCCCCATAATGAATATATATTCTGGATTCTAATAGAAAGGGAAGTCGATTTAGCCGTGTCCGTCTATCCATATGATCAAATTAAATTTTCGCGGCCCCCCGATGTCGTACGGACTCGTGATTGGTATCAAACAATTAGAAATTGACCCGAAATCCGACAATTAACGAAGTATAAACAAAAAATGTTTTTTTTACACAAAAATTATGATATTTATGCTTAAGGCATGCCTTTTTGGGAAATTTGAAAAAAATTTACTATTTGGCCCAGAATCAGCAAAGATATGGGCTAACAACCTATATTGACTAAACTTAAATTACTTCTCGGACATGTAAATACATACGTTTATACATACATACATACATAAATACATAAATACATGTAGTAAAGGGTATATAAGATTTGGCACAGCCAAATATAGCGCTCTTACTTGTTTTTTGATCACACCTTTTATGGCTAGAAAATTTTGTTTTTTGATTACTCAAGTAATTGATACAATTACTGGAGGCAAAAAGGGAGCAAAAATCTAGCATTAAATATGCCAAATTGACAACACTAGTGCTGGCTGACTTTTCATAACTTACTGGCCAGAAATTCTTTGTAGCGGATGTTAAAGGAAATGTAGCAAATTAAGTAAATAAATAAGTTATGCAAAAAATTTATAAATAAAAAAAAGAAAAATTGGACTGGCGTTCAATAAACAGAAAAAAAAATGAAAAGAAAGAGTGAATTCAGAAAAAATCAAAAACAATTCGTACTTCTTTTATTATAAATTTAATTAAAGGTTTTGACATTTTTGAATTTTACGTACAAATTAGGGAGAAATTATGTTCAGAGTTTTGCTATATGTAATAACCATATGATTTTTCAACTACAGGTTTTTTAAATGCTTCAAGTCTCATATTTTATAGCTAAGAATTTTTGAGTACTATTTAGATTAACATTAATCAACTGTTCGATTTAAAAATAATTTGATCACATTTATTTAAAAAATTTGTTGGTATTCAAAAGTTACTAATTTAATATTATTTATTTTTTTGTCTTGCAATTACACACACACACAAATTCTGCCGAGGGCATTGACTTAAGTCTGCCGAGTATAATGTTTTATTAATAAGCTGACGTCATCGTTAAAACAGTGAAATAACAAACATAAACAATTTTTTTTATGAACTTCCACACTTTTTACAGATTATATTGTATTTTTTCTCGTTTGCTATATGCAATATTGTTGCCTCATTTTTCTGTGCTTAATTTGTTTGTTGTTGCAATTATTTTCATTGCATTTATTAGTGTAGGCTTCTATTTTATAGCCAAATGCCAAGTGCAACAGTAATAATGACAATATTAAATACAAAAAAAAAAAAAAAATCCAAAACAAATTGCATTAATATCAAAAATAATATACCTAAGCCAAAAAATGTTTAATGCATACAAAGTATTCAATTTAATACCTACTGTAATTATAGTTAATTGGATTTTCGAATGCCTTTACAAACCACACATTTTATTAAATTATTTAAACATTTAAAATACGTACTATTGGCACCGTTTATATATTTGACGATTTTAGTTCGAAAAAAAAACTTTCGACGATTTGATTGAAGCGTGAAATTACAGATTTTTTGAATTAAAAGAAGCTGTAAATTTTTCTTTTGAAATGTGCATTTTAAAAATGGTTTTAAATACATTTAGAGATTGAAAATATAAGATTTTTCGAAAGCAAATATTTGTTTAAGGAATAACTAATAAATTATAAATTGCATAAAAATTCATAAACAGTTTTTAAATTCATCAACTTTTTATTTTTATTTAATTTAAATTTGATTATAAATACGGCTTTAAGGCTTCAAAAAAGATAACTTTAGTGTTAACTAAACATTTATTACAAATACCAAATTTTGCAGATATAGTGTAGGTAAATATATTTATTTAAAAAATTTTCCTCGTCCTAGTTTACGTATAACGTACCTATAAAATTATGCAAGAGGCATTTTTAAATAACTACTCATGTTATCGTTACATGTTTGCAAGGAATCTAAAGTCAATTCCAAACATTCAAGAGTTTAAAGTTTAACATATTAAAGATTTAACTTTTCCAAGTATTTTTGAAACCATTATTTAAATATGCAAAATGTTTTATTTTTTATAATTTTACTTTGGCGATTTTTAAAGAAATAAGGCAATAATTTAAGGAAGCTTTTCTTTAAAGCAACAATTTAGAAGGTTTGATATTAATTTTTAGGAAGAAAACAAAAAAGGCCTGCCAATACTGCTAAAAATCACTTTTGCAAATATGAATGTTAATGTTTAAATTAACATTTACAAATTTTTAAGTAAAATAATGTTAGTTTTATTTTATTTTATTCTCGTTTTTAGACATTCTGTTTAGGTCACACGTTGTGTTTTTTTTAGTAAGGTTTTATAGAAACGAAGTTTTTTTGAAAAAGCTTTTATTAATATTAGGATTTTTAATTTCTTAAGGGTTTATTTCTTACACAGTTGAAACAGCAACAGGTTTTAGAATAAAAAAATCCTTTAGCGGTAATATTTCTTGACTTATTATCTTATTTTAATTAGTAAGGAGAAAACTTTAAATAAAGTTTAATAATTATTAATTTTTCTAAACACTTACCAATTTTTACAAAATCGCTTATTGTTCTGCCGCCTGCAATTAGCCAACGTATCCACGATATGTTATCAGGATTATCGATACGAGTGCTGGGATCAAAAAATCTATCCATAATATAATTCAAATCTGGCGTGGGGCCACCGCTACAACATTCGGCCACAATCAGAGCGGCAACTTCTTTGCGTGTTCGTAAACAATATGAGGAAGTATCGAAATAATAGCTCGGCACAGCACCACCACCATTGGCACTTAAGCTGCCGGCAGCTTCATCAGCAGAACCGCCGTCACCACCATGACCAGACGATGAAATTACTGAAATTAAGGCATTTGCACGAGAGGAAGTGGAGGGCAATTGCGAAAACGAACCCGCTATAATGGGGTCGTCAATTTCATCGTTCTCCCAAGGCCAAGTGTGCAGATCTTCACTTAGGTTAAGATGGGGAGTGTCGATTGCGTTATTGGGCGAATTAGGAGTAGCTGGCTGTTGCTGCTGTTGTTCTTGATACTGTTCATTGGGAGAAAGATTTATAATTTCAATATCTTCTATATCATCACGTGGCAGTGGTGCACCATCTGTCGTGATAGTAACTTCGATTGTATCCAGTAAATCATCGTCATCATCAAAATTTTCTTGTGCCTGTTCGACACTATCGATGTTAGCCACGATATTGTCATCTTCATCCATTTTGTTATATTTATAAATATGTAGTTTTGCGGTTGCTAGAGTCAAAATTTAATGACTTTTTATTTAAAATTTTTTTTGTGTTTTCCTTTTTTCTTATTATTTATTATTGTTATTATTTGTTGGCAGCAGTGTTTTGTTGCTTTTATTATTAGTGTGTTGTTGATAATACTGCTGCTGCTGCTTTTGCAATGTTGTTCAGTAATGGTTGTTGTTTTTGCTGTGTACGAAGGTGACGGTCAACGTCGACGTCTACGCAAACGTCAAATAATTTATATTTACTCTTTTTGTTGTTGGCATAGCCATTTAGAACAAGTTTTAATATGATTAAGAATTTTTCTAGTGGAAACAAATCAACAGCACATCACAAAATATATTTAAAATTTATATAAATATACCAAAGGAGAAATATGCTGAACAAAATTTTAATTATTAAAACCAAAGAAACACTGCACAAGATATGCGTTAATTAAAAACAAGGGAAAAAGGCGTATTCCAAGAAATGGGTAAAAAAAGATAAAATTTACACAAAAAGATAAAAAAAAGCTGGCAGTAATCTCACTTATTCACGCTGCCTCTGTTTTAGCCAAACGGAACCTGGCTTCAATTTGGAGATTTTATCTTTGTCGTTTATTCTATTTCTTTATTTCAAACTCATTTTTGTTCTTTTAATTTGGACTCCAATTGACCCGATTGTTTATTGAATTTTAATTAATTTTTTGCAAAACCTTATAACAAAAGCCTGAAAAACTCTATTCTTGTTCTTCAACACCAAATTTTTCATTAACTTTTTCACTTCTTCACTTAATATTTTACTGTCAATTGGCTGGCTCACTCAATGACTTTTATTTGTTAGATTTTCTGCTTTTCACTTCAATTTTTTATACCAAATTTAGTTAAAAACTAATTATTTGATTTTTTGTTCTTCTTTTTTCGTGAGCTAGCACGTTTTGAGTTTTTTTTTATTTTATTTCCTTTGTTATGCGTATTTGCTGTTTATTATTTATAGATTATCATTACATATTTTTATACGCGTTCATTTCTGAATTTTGCATAAAAATTTATTGAAATTGCAACGCATTTCAATGAAATTTCACATACGAATTGTAAAGAGAAAAGGTAGGACAAACGAAGTCAGCAGAAAAAAAATTGGGATATTTTATTTGAAATGTCATTCGTTCGTCTGCCTACCAGGGTTGTAAAAATATAGCAGTAAGTAGGTAAGGGGAAACGTACTCCTATCTAAATCTTAAACGAAATTTTGTATATATTAAAGCATTTGAAACCAAATGCTAAGTCTTTAGTTTCGTCCTGGCAACAAGCCTTTTTCTGCTTTTGCTGAAGATTTTAGAACATTTTTTTTTAGAAAAACTTTTATTGAAATCAAGTTTTTTATTTGATATTCTTTTTTACAATCCTGATATATAATAACAAAAGGTACCAAATCAACAAAAGCGTAACAACACTGTAAAAATGTAAAATAATAACAAACACCAAAACTGTTTTGACATTCCGCTTTCTCACTATTTTGTTCACCTGTTTTTGGAGTTCTTGTATTTTTTTCTGTTCTAAATCTTTTTGTTTCTTTGCAAGAAATTTTAGATTTTTATATTTTTCGTTTGAAAACAATCATTTTTTTTATTTATATTTCATATAATTTTTTTTCGCAGCAATTTTATAAATAAATGGTTTATTCAAAAATCATTATTTTCACTGCTGTGGAATTTATAAAATTTTATTGTTTAATAAATTTTATGTTAGAAAAATTATGTATGTTCTGTTCTGTAAAAGCAACAAATATGACGGAATGAATATGTGGAAGCAATGTTGTCAGACTATTGTTTTTACCTTTATATTAAGGGGATTTTTTTTGTTTAAATGTGAATTTGGGGGAAAAGATTTGTTAGGGAAAAATTACGTGGCTAGGAATTATATATAGCGTATTAAGAAGGGTTTTAAAAATTTTTGGAATAAATTTTAAGGAAAAATTAAAATGTAAGCCGCGTTTTTCAAATGCATGCATCAATTTTTATCAGAAAAAATTTATCTCAAAATTATTCACATGTAGTTGAAACATAAATTTATCCTTTTTGGAGCCATTTTCTTAAAACAATTGAAAGAAAAAAAATATTCTTAAATGATAACCTACCTATAAAGTTTGTAAAGTTATTAACATATTTTTTAAGAACATACACACATACATACATACATGGTATGTATATAGGTGAGGAACATGAAAATATAATAATCAGTAATATTAATGTTGATGCTTTATTTATTTTGGTAAAATAAAATTACGGTTTTATTTCGGTCACTATGCGACTACTAGTAATAAAATAAGATGTAGATCAGTGTTGCTGTTTTCTGTGTACTTATTCACAAGACGTACAAATACGACAACAAGGTTGTGCAATTTTTGTATAGTTTTGATTTAAAACTATTTTTGTAGAGAACGAAAAAAGTTATTGACAGATTTCAAGTTATTGACGAACAAGTTTATTTTTTAGTAAGTATAGGGGTATATGATGTCATACTGTATCTCCATATATCGCTCATTTGCTGAAATAACGTCATAACTCAAAAAAACTAGTTTTGTAGAAAATGAGTTTAAAGTTTTTTATTTACACACAACTCAGTGGAGATATTAAAAAGTTTTCTTCCATCAAGAGGAGAGCTTACACACCATTTGTGAACAATTCTGCATAATTAACTCCAAAGCTAGTTTTTTAATTTATGACGTTTTGCAGCAAATGAGCGATATGTATGTGTCGTTTTTGTAATACGAGTGCTTTTTATTATAAACACAGCACAGTATAACATTTCGTAGGTATAAATTTACACAAAATTTTATAAAACTTTTGTACTGTTTTTACTCTTTGAGCGCTTTGAGTGAAAATTCTGTGCTCTTTTTTGTTGTTTCAATAACGAAACAAAATTTTTGTGTAATTCGTGCAATTACATGACATCATTTACATAGTTGTTTTCAAAGTTTAAATTTAAACTATTAATAATACATACCTTTTGTCTTTAAATAAAAAAAATTCTTATGGATTCATTTACAAATATGTATGTTCTTACAATTCTCTTGTTTTTTCTCATTTGCGCTTTTTAACTTCAGGTTGGCTGTGGGTTTTTATACACTTTTAGAAAATTGCAAAAATTGAATTTCGATGTGTGAACAAGTTTGCATTTAAAATAGAATTTTCGAAAATTTTAAGAAATTATTACTGATTGTGCAAACAGAGACTTATTTAACGCACAAAAAATATGTGTGAAAAGGAATTTTAAAAAATTTCTAAAGAGACTGAAAAAATGCACAAAATACATTCTTGTTGTTTGCCAAACATTTAATAAGCGTGTCCATGATTAACATTATTTTATTTTCAAAAAGATTAAACATTTAAAGAAATTTTCTTTAATTTCTAGATTAAAAGAAACGTATTTTTAAAAAATTAGCTTCAATTTTATAGAACATCTTAGAAAAATTCACTGCTTTTTGAAAATTACGGTTATTTACATGTGTGTGTGTGTGTGTGTATGTTTAGAGATTTATATTTGTAGATAAATAAATGTGTAGTCCCTTTTATTAATCAAACAACAGAGTTGACAATTACACAATGGTTCAACTACCTTTGATTTTAAATTACCAGTTTCTTTTATTTAATTTTTTTTTAATGTTTAACAAACTATTTTCATGTTAAATTTTAATTTTCCTTTGCTATCTACATACAATAACATAATTTAGTAAACTTATTTTGTATTTAATAAAGACTTTTGTTTACAAATGTAAATAAATGAAAAATGTGTGGTAAAAATCTTATCTAAAATCGTTAGGTACATGACAACATTTGATATTCACTTTAAAATTACGAGACCACATCGCCACCTGCAAGAAAATAAGCACAAATTATTAAATGGATTAAAGGCAGGAACCGGAAATAACTGTTATTTTTGAATTTAAAAAAAAAAAATAGATGTTACCAAATGATGAAAAACAAATTAATTTTTTTTGGTCCCTGCATAAATTTAATGTTATAGAAAAATTCATAATAATGAAAATAATGGTACGATTTTACCTCATAATCCATAATATTATCGCAAAAGCTTAGATCCATTAGTTCCAACTTCTTACATTTTTGTAGTATACTGGCAAAAAAAATAAAATAATATATAATATAATAATAGAAAAAATAATTTTTAAACAATTAACTTTACTTACTCGTAGTATTTTTCCTTCGATATACCCAAAACACCCATTAAATCTAATTGTTCTAAATCAGGACACAAGTTTGCTATATATTCTAAATCACGATCGGTTAAACCACGAACTGCCGCTAAAAACAGTTTCTTTAATTTGGGACACTTTGTTAAGAACTCCTTGAGACTATCGCCCAAAGTAGCCTCACGTAAGCTGTTAAAATTGCATAACCAATAATAATAGATGTAAACAAAATATTTTTTTAACGTAACTTACCACCAACCAAAGTCGACCTCTTCCAAATCATGACATTCAGCTAAGGCATAAAGACCACGGGCAGATAGAAAATGTGCTTTCCATAAGTCCAAGGATACCAATTGTTTGTTATACTGGGAAATATGCAAAGCAACATCATCCATATTAACAGCCACATTGCAAAATGCTAAACAAATTAAAAATAATAAGAAAGTTTAAAAAAAAAATTATACATTTTTTGTTTATAAAAAATTTTCGATAAATTTTTATCTTTTAAAAATTTTCTAATAAACTTTTAATTGTAAGAGAAATTCTTAATAATTTTTAATTTAAAAAAAAAATTCAATTTACAATTTTCTGGAGAAAATTTCTGATAAATTTAAAAAGTTTTTTATTATAAAAAATTTGGAAATTTTATTTATTAAGAAGTTTTGATAATTTTTAAATTTATGAAAAGCTGTGTTAGTTCTTAATTTCATAAACTCTTTCTATGTTTCATATGCATTTTAATAAAGTTTGCTTTTTGTATTCTTTTTTAGAGTTTTTTTTAAAATAAATTCCCCTCTTAAAGAAAATTCTTGTCAAAAAATTTGCCTTTTAAAGAAAATGTTCGATTTCAATACTAAATAATGGGGATGTTCTGTATTTCGTGTGGAATTAAAATGTGCGGAATTGTCATAGCATTGTTGTTTTTTTAATTCCGCACATTTCAATTCCACACGAAATACAGAACAGCCCTGAATAGGTCTGTTCTAGGTGCATAACAAAATAGTCCGGACTATTGAGAGTAAAAAGAAAATTATTCTCTGAATGTGACATTTTCAGTTGAAATTGAACGCTTTTGGACTAATTTGTGCGAGTTCGAACTGTTTTGTTCTGCATCTGGAATATACCTAATAACTAACTTACCCAAGTTTAAATGTTTTAATTTAGGATTACTCTCTAACATGGTCAGCAACAAATCGGTCTCAATTATTGTTTGAAATAAGTCCAAACGTTCCAAGTTCTTTAAATTTGCCAAACAGGAAAAGTTCAATATTGGCGGACTAGTAGAACAGTTGCGCAATGAAAGTTCTATTACAAACAGAAAAATAAATTTAAACTTTTATTAGCAAAAAGTTTATATTTTAATGATTCTAAAACTACCTCTTAAATTATCACAGACAATGCCTAAAGTTTCAATGCAGCTGGCATTTAAAAATTTGGCAGAGTTCAAACGTATGTGTGTCAAAGAATCACCGCGTTGTTGTATAAACCTACAAGATTAAATTAAATCGATAAAAAAAAGTGTGAAATTTAAAAAAATATATAAAAAATTTCTTATACTTTTTAAATTCCGTGGGCGATACCGTTTGTATGGTACAGCCACACCAGGACATGTCCAGTTTCCTTAAAATTGTAGCTCTTTTGGCCAGCGTTGAAAGGAGTTCAGTGGTTGCTAAATGCCAATAGGGCTTCAAATTCAATTCGCTATACAACAAGGGATGAGTAGAAACATCATAGAAAAATCTCGATACCTGACCCACACGAAATAGTGAAATTAAATCTAAATAGCTAAAGATTTTCAAAACTATATCGAACTGCAATGAAAACAAATAAATAATTTATGTTGATAAATGAATGTTAGAAAGAAAAATATATATTTCTTTTAAATTTTACCGGCATATCTTTTAAATCAACTTGTGATGCGTTTTCAGTGTCTTTGGTGTTTGTTCTATCGTTATTGATTTTTTCAGCATTTAAGGCAGACATAAATTTATCCAAATCGTGCATTAGAAAATGTTGCAAACGTGTCTGATAGTTGTCCTTGCATACGGGGCGAAATTTCATATTTTGTAATTTACATAAAATGGAACCTGTAGGCAAACAATAATAGACAATAAGAAAGAAGTTGTACCGAATCATAAATATAAAGTATCTATTTCTTCTTTTAGCACTTGTGAAAGATGCTGAATTAAATTGCTGGAGTAGCAAAATAAACCTTTCCCATTTATAGTTTTATATTATATATTATTATGAAACTTAGGGCCATTATTATTATCTGCCTGTAAAGTGTGTGATAACTAAAGGTAACTTTAGCTAAGGTGAACAATAAAGTTTTATTTAATTATCACAGCTTCCATTTAAAATAAATTTTATAATTTTCAAATTATACCAATAGTGGTTTCTGTTTTCCACAGACTACAACCTTTGACATACAAAGTGGCAGGTTTGAATAGTTGAAAACGAAAAGGTGGCACCTTTATCTTTACTTTAGTTTAACAAATCTTTCGTTAAAAGTTTAAGAGATAAAACTACTTCCCTTTAGTTTATCGTTGACTTCTAGATTAAAGTGTAGTTATATTATGGAAAACTAGTTATCTGCTCGATAACATCCTTACTTTAGCTATTGGGAAGTTGTAATAATGGCCCTTAGACGTTTTAAAAGTTTTTTTTAATCTTTATTCTACTTTATGATTGACATTTCTGTTTCTTTACCTTTTCGTTGTCTTTCATAGTAGTCCAGCAGATTTTGCATATTTCTCATGTTAAATTTTTTACCACTTAATAAAACTGCATCAATTTCGGTGTAATAATGGAGGCGTTGATGGTTAAACTCCAGCCTTATTGTCCTGTAAATTAATTTTTTTTTAAAATTAGTAAAATATTATTAAAAAAAACAACAACAAATTATACAATCAGAACTTGGATAAAGTTTCAATTTTATTGACTCAAGTTTTCTACAAGATATCTAGAGAAGATTCTTACAACATGACGTCTACATCAATCGTTTGAAAAGAAGAAGTGCGTTTACATAAGGGAACTAAAGGTCATTTAGAAGTCAAAACAAATTAAGCAGCTCTCAAGTTATGCTAAACAACTGTTCAATCGGATCGATTTATGCTAACGTTGCTAACTAGATAAGTTTTTCTTGAATTACTTAAGTTTTAACTATCATCTGTTTTAAGTCTCTAATCCCTCTCCATTTTATTATTTTTGACAGCAACCTTAATACGTCTTTCCGACTACGATTTGTGAGTTGCGTTGTGCGGTTGATATTACAGGTATTAAAAAAGGAACAGAACGAAGCGGACCCAAGTAAGCTGCACCTCTTTCTGCAGCTGCCTGTTTTATAGGATGCTTTAACAAAGATAATGTATTGTTATTTAGAAATTTGGAGAAATTAAAATGTGCAAGCTTCGGGTATTGCTCTTAGGCATTGCTATGTAATGCCTTTTGTCGATTTATGTGGAACTTTTGAATTTATCTTAAAATTGAAAAAGTTCAAGACTAATCTGGGGTATGTCTTATTTACAGTCTGGATCGTCGCCCCGTCGTACTAACAAAGTGGACTTAAGTGCTCATAAAATTCAATCTGTTCTGTTAAATGCGGCAGATGATATTGCTTTATCAGAAAATCTTAGTAACTCAAAGGATATTGAATATACAAACTAAGTAAAACGAAACAATAAAATAAAAAATGTCTGGTCGAACTCGATTTTTGTTTGGGCCGAAACCAAATTGAACGTTATATTCATCAAACAAAATTAGAATTTGATTTAAACCGAAACGCATTAAATTTTTAAAGATTTAAAACGTTCTTTCTTTGCATAAATCATGGTATTTTAAGGTTAAGAAAAATAATATTCAAGCCAGGGATGGATGTCTTTAATCGATTGTTTTTTGTTTGCTTAAATTTTTTATAAAACTTATAATAACGAGATATAAACTTATAATAACGAGATATAAGCAAAAATTATTATATTTGGGTGTAAGACATGCCTGTTTGGGAAATTTGAAACAGTTTACTATTAAGCCCAGAATCAGCAAAAATATGGGCGAAAAACCACATACATACCACACATACATACATACATAAATACACGTAGTGAAGGGTTTATAAGATTTGGCACCGCCGAATATAGCGCTCTTACTTGTTTATTTTTGTATTTGTACTCTCTGTTTTCAAAAGAATCTTATTTTTGACATTAGACGTATGTATACAAGTATTTAGTAAGAATGATATAAATATATTACACATTCCGGTTGTAAAAAAGTTTTTCTTTCTGCGCATATACGTCACAAAAGTCGCGCTCTCAATAAAAACAAAAGCAAAACGTAAACAAATAGTGTGGTTTGTATGAGTAAAAAAAAAAATAAAAGTGGAAATTAATCAAAATAAACCCTTTTTTAATGAAATTTACATGAACATTTTTAATTTATTCATTTATAAAAATTTTCATAGAAAATTCAAGTAAAATTTATTCATTGTTTTAAAAGTTAGTTACAACGAATTCCGGTGTTAGAAGTGCGGCATATGAAAAATTACCGTTTTTAAGCCAATGTTATAAAAAAGCATCCAGTGTTTATATACATATTTTTGTTATAGTAAAATATTTTTAAAACTAAACCTCATTTTTTCATTAATTTTTCAAATTTTTAATTTTTTTTTAAGTGTTGCGTTTTCTTTGCTTGGAAAAATCAGAGAGTTCATGATTTAGGTCTCTTATTTAAAAATACATCCGAGCTCTAAAGAAAACTTATATTTTGGGCTAATTTTATGTGTTTTAAAAAAACCCTTGGTAAAAGCAAGCCTTCGTTGTTACTTGATGCTTGCTTTTACACATCAAGATAAATAAAAAATACTTAAGTTTTCGAAATGTTTCAAATATAAAACTTTTATCACTTTTTTTATTTACTTTTTTAAACAATATTTATGAAATTTACAATTTTTACCTATAGTTTCTATATTTTTCTGTTCTTGTGACGTCAGACATTAAAAGCTGATTTTTGTAAAGAAAATAATGGACATGCGCAAAGCGTAATCTATTATTTTTGATTCATGAATATAAAATAAAAAGAATTGTTATTGATATAAAATATTGTGTCAAGGCTTAAATTTTGACTTTAAATCAAAACTTAATATTAAGTTGGACTCTACAAATCAATATAAATTCTCATAACTTGCGGTATGTAAACATCTACTCACTTGTTTGTTGTTTAAATATTTTATTTTACCTTTTTACTTTTAACTGTTGTCTATATTCATATTTGATGTTTGATAATTTCGAGAATTTGTACTAAATTCCTTTACAAAGAAACAAATTTGTATATTTTTAGTTTTCGTTGGTTATTTCCAATAATTTCTTAATAACACTATCAATTTTTTGCTTATACAAAGGGTTTCCATTAGGATCCAACTTTTTGGCATTACGGTTATTATCGGTTAAATGTTTTGGACGTTCTATTGCAAAAGATTGGTCGTTTTGCGTAGACGGAAGAGTTGGATGGTTTAATATATTTTCCCAGTCATTACTTTTACAACTGGATTTTTTGCTACATTGACGGGGAGTGTTATTGGTCATTAAAGAATAGATTGAATCTGATGACAACCTTGATTGTAATCTTCTATTATGGTGATTTTTATATAAAAAGAATGCTTTTTTACATTTCGTATCGTAAGAAACCATTTTTTTATTATTTCTGCCATTTTCTGTTTGAGTTTGAAGATTGATTTTCTTTGTTATATTTTTCATCCTAGACCCAGGAATAGTTTGTATGATTTTCTTTTGATATAAAACACTGGGTTTACGGTTACAATTTAGTTTAAAGCAAGAATTATTCATCAGACGTTTAATATTGTCGTTAGTAGCATCACTTTTCTTATGGGGTTTCCTGTGACTTATCGGCTTTTCGTGTTTCTTCACAATTTCCAAGTCTTCCGTAGACTTTTCCATATGTGCTTGCTTCCCTTCCTTATTCATATAAATTTCTTTTATAGTTTTAAGTATAAAGTGATAGCAATTGTTACGAAATTTTTGATTTCCTCGAAACTCTTTTTCGCCTTTAGGTTTAGTATTTTTTTGCATATTCTTTTTCATGCGTTGTATGTATTTTGAGTTTTTAATATGGTCTCTTAGGCAGGAAGGTATTTTACTGTCATACTTATCTATTTCCTTTAGTAGTTTATTCAGTGTTTGTTCCTTATTCTCGATGGTCTTTAGAAGTAGTTGCTTATTAGTCATCAATGACATATTTTAGCAATGATTTGATTAATTTTTCACAACAAATTTTCGTTACACACCCAATTTTAAAACAGTTTTGATGTTTTTTACTTTTAGTAAAATATATCTTTTTTTTTGTCATTTTGATGTTTTTTTTCGAAAAGTAAAAATATTAATGGTATTCACGATAATATTTTGAGTTCAGGCAAAATTGAAAATACCAAACTCAACTAAATGCACAACTTAAACTAGTTTTTAATTAGTAGTTGAAAAATGTTGATAATTTTTTCACATAACATAAGATCAACGATTGATTTTATTTGATCTGCCCAATAACTTTATAAAGAAAACAAGACATAATTTAGAAATTGTAAAAAAAACCTAAAAGTTTTCTTAATAAAATAACATATATTTTATATTTTGAACATCCCGATTACACAGCATGTTAAAAGCTTTCATACTTTTAAATCTTCCGGCAGACTAACAAAAGGGCATATTTTTTATATGACATGACTTTTGATAATTTGCAAAGCCTGGCTGTGGTTTTCTCTAATCTTATTAAAATTACATATAAAATTAAATGATTTTATATCTATCAGTCTATTTTTTTCTCTACTCGCAATCCTGGAAAAAACTATTGACGTCTACTTTAGATCAAGTACTTTCTATAATAGCGTAGACAGACGACAGCTTTAATTTGCATTAGTAGTCTTAATTCAATTTAACTTGTTATTAGATTTGCCGTCAATGCACGAAATCACAGTGAATTTATACTGAATTTAGCTATTTCAATATGGCAACATAGTCGACATCACTCAGCTGTTGGCAAATTGTTTACAATTATAAAATTACGATGGATTCAAAATCAATTGTTTTTAGCCAAACAAAAAAGAAATATTAAAATATAAACATATTATATCCATTTTAAGATTTTCTAGGAAATAAGCGAAGTGTGTGGTGCGATAGCGATGCACAGGTTCTGTTAGAGCTGTGGATGGAACGTGCCACCGATTTGCGACGTACAAAAATAAATGGGCACATTTACAAAGTTAATATCAAACCTACAAATTTCCACAATTGCCTGTCTCTTACTTCAGAGTGTCCTACTGCGATCCCAACTTGTAGCAACATGTTCAGAATAATGGTTGCTTGTGCATGTACAACTTTTACATTATGAAGCAGTTTCAGCAAAAGTAATTTCAGCTTTCTTTCAAATAAACAGTGCTTTTTCACCAACAGCATAGCTGCTAGTCGTATTTTCTGCCTTCTATCCATTTAATCTCAAAGTAAATTATAAAAAAAATTGGTTGAAAAACAAACAGCTGTTTGCTAAATGCAAAAACTATCGTCTGTCAGAGTAAAATTTTAATTCACATTAGTGAGCTTTTAATGCAAATTAACGCTGTCGTCTCTCTATGCTATAAGACTCAACATGCCTTAATAAAGGATAGGCCGACCTTAACTGATACTTTCCCAGTTGCTTTCAACAACGTGTTGCAAGACAATTACGAATAACGTGGCGATGGCAGCAATGAACAAAAATCCAAAGCTACCCTGTATGAACAAAAGCGTACCAGGAATGCGTTTAATGTTTTAACCTAATAAAGAAGAACTGATACTATATACTATGCGTTAAGGCCCTGCCTGACTATCCTACAAAGTTGTACGATTATGTCAAATAAAAATCGTATAGAGTTCTGTCCTACATGAGAAAATCGCAACAGAATGTGTGATTGGATGCCACACTGTCATACAAAAAACTCATCTTTACAAATATTCTCAGTTCCAAATTTATTTTTACATTTAAATAAATGACTGGTAATTTTTTTGTACAGCTGCCTAACAAAGAGCAACGCTGATCGCACAGAAACTACTATTTTATGAACATTTCCAAAAGATTATCAAATGGGACACACATATGCACTTTTTGTCCACACTATCACATTTTTTGAACACACATACAATTTTTGACATATCGAACGACTAAATCTGATAGTCAGTCAGGGCCTTTACGAGATCTTCCCTAATGTTATTTCCAAAATAAAAGAAGCAGGCATTTGATTAACTTCCAACACTTAATATTATAGGCTGACAATGCCACTGAAGTCGGCTTCACACTATTATATTGGGTATTACGACATGTAAAAAAGTAAAATAAAATGAGATATTTTTCTAAACACGTACATACATATGTATGATTTTCCATTGTATCAGGTTGTGTTTCTTTTTCATTTTATTTAAAGTGACAAATTAAGACACAAAATGTAATAAGAAAATTTATTATCTGATTTTTTGACAATCAGAACAATTATTTTATTTTCCTCTAACAAAATTTAATAAAAATCTTACGACTTATAAGCCGCTGTAAAAGTGTAATGGTATTATTTCAGAAATGTATACTTGTTAGGAGATTACTTAACATCTCCTCTATTATTAATACCAGGGGAAAAACTACGGCATTCGATAACGATCGAAATTTTGTTCGATAGATCGAGTTTTCTTAACATTTGGTATAGGAATTCCAATTAGACTTTTTTATTTTCAATCGATATTGAATGCTGTAATTTGCCCCCATATTTGGGTTGGAAAGACTGCAACGATAAATAAATAAATTAAAAATACAGATGAAGGAGTATTATTGCTCGTTATCAACATTAGCAGAAAACATATTATTCTTTCCACCCATTGTGGTGGTATAATAACTGAGGCTAAATTCTTGCATTCGATAGCGATCGAAATTTTACTCGAAAGTGCGAATTTTCTTTGCTTTAGGAATAGGAATTCCAATTGGAATTTTCTAACTTGATTGCTATCAAATGCGATAATTTGGCCCCTAATTTGAAATTTGGAAATTAAGGAAAAATAAATAAATATTTTGTGTATGTAATTTATTTTTTCAAGCATAAAAGTAGACTTGTCACACCTGTTTTCCGCCATTTAATTTATAGATTCCCATAATAATTTAAATCCTGCAACAATACCTCAAATATATAAACTCGGAAAAACTCTTTATAATGAACGGTATTCATCAAAGAAGATGTATTACCTTTAATTCTAAAGATGTCTTTAATTAAAATTATAGAAACACAGAGTGACATATTCATTAAAAACATTTGGCCATCAAACAAAGGAACACGCCTTATGTGGAGGTGAATAAAAAAATGGGCGTATCAAATTTTGAAATTTCGAAACACTATAAATTTTGATCTAATCCAAGGCGAATATATATCAGGTGGCCTCAGTTAATCAGCTGATTATTTTTTTTTCGTCACTATAATGTCAAACTCCATACATAAAAAATAATTTTCTCTCTCTTCTTCGTCACGATAATGTCAAACTTCATATAAAAAAAAATTGATAAAAAAAATCCTCTCCGAACTGAGGCCACCTGATATTAATTCGCCTTGATCTAATCTAAAACTTTTTGTTATTGACGGATGTCATAAATTTTCAAGAATTTATGTATAAATTTTCAAGAATTTATGTATACATTTTTTGTACACGAAAAATATAGCTGTCAAATTTCATTATCCTACGTCCTTTCAAAGGAAATTGGAACAATAATTTTCATGTTGGCAAATAATATTTTTAATAGTGAAAAAAAGTGTAAAAATATATAATTACCCCAACGGATAGGCGAAGGACTAAGTAATATTTGAATACTGTGCATAACAGCGTTACGAAGATTTTTCATTAAATTATCTGGCCCCTTTCGTTTCCCTTCCCTTTTTCTTTCAAAACGCCGTGTCTTTTGATTTTTTGGGCTCCTGTTATCAAATGTTGAACGCAGAAGACTCATTAAGCTCTCGTTTTCCGTAGAATCATTATCTATTTTAGTTTTTTTCTTTATTTCATCTTTTGGTAAATGTGTGCTTGTAGATGCTTCTTTTGGTTTTAATATTTTGCTGGCATAGACATGATATTTTTCAATGTTACAAGTATGATCTAAAACACTACTTTCTTTTTTTAAAATAGACTTAAGAAAAACATCTTTTTTAGTTAAGTCCGTTGTTGAGGTCTGTTTAGATTCCACAGTGTTTATTCGAATAAATGTGGGTACTTTCTTCAACGGACTCTTTGCCCTCGGCACCGAACTAATTCTACTTATGCAATTTGCTTGTTGCATAAAATCAAAAGATTTTCTATGTTTGCACGCCAAAGTATTATGGTTTTGAAAATGTGATGCATCAAAATTTTTGGGATATGTATCTCGTATCATTTTCATTATGGCTTGTATGTAGTTTTTATTATTTTTACACAATTTTGGATCAGGTTGTCTTTCATTGCGGAATAGATTGTTGTTGGTTTCTTTCAAGCGTTCCATACTAAGAATTTGTTGTCGATTTTTGGTAATATTACGACTTTGACCCACTTCTAAATCTTTGAAAATGTGCTGCGGCACGTTTTGCAAGTCCTGACTATTCTGCATTGATTTTTTTATTTTATTGGAAATTTTCAACATTTTAAATCTTTATAAAATATTTTAAGAACACTTCAAATTTACGCTTACAAAAATAACACACTTGAAATTTTTCGACAATATATTTTTTTTTTTAAATTTTTAATTCTATAAAATATTTATTGTCAAACTTGACAGTTAAAAAAAGTACATCTTAAGTCAATTATGGATTTTTTTTGAAAAAATATAAATTTAGGGAAATCGATTTATTTTGTTATCGAAAAATGGTAAAAGTTTACTCAAATAATTTGTGTAGTCGTGAATATGATGTTTGTTGTTGTTGCTTTTTCTGTTTGGCTAAGGATAGTTTACGACAGCACAATAAACATAGCAGTCAGAGTCACATTATTTTAGGACACTTTTAGTATGAAAAGCAACTTAAACCATTTAAAATTTTTAGGACATGTGACATTATGATATCATAAGTAAGCTTGTGAGTCCCTCAATTATATTCATTATCAAATAATCTTTTTCGTAACTAATTTATTTACAAACGAATTTGATTTTGACCAACAAGTTGATTTAGGAATAAATCAAGTTTTTACTACAAAAACCCCATCTCTTATAACTAAAAACTAGCTGTTACTAACATATGTAAGTAGTTTTGTAAAAAGAACTTAACAAACATATTGATTTCTGGCAACTGCTAAAACCAAAAACACTCATAGTTTCTTATAAAAACAGCTATAAATCTATAGATTGCTAAATCAATGATAATACTTACTTGATTGGTAATTTTATACTTTTTAAAGGTGGCACAAAACGTCTAGCTTTATTTGCCATATACGATGGTCGCGTATAGAAATCATTATCCTCCCAGAGGCAAATCCATGTCTTGGTAATTGTATACGCCCAAATGCGTACAACAGCACCAGGATTGAAGGTCTCAAATATAGCTATTTCGTCAGGTATAACGTAGTCCTCAAAATACAAAACTATAAAATCTTCTGCGGGTACTTTGGGTAAATTTTGAGGAGATATTTCACGTAAACGGGAGGGGGCCTTATCCCACCAGTCGCCATAAGTGCGCTGAAAGCAAAAAAAACAAGAAAAAATATTACAATTAATCTTAAGAAACTACCAAAAGTAAATCATACCATTGCGAATGTTTGAGGAAAATCGCCATATTCAGGATACTTGGAAGGTCTGCCCGTTATATTTGGCGCCGTATAGGATATACTCAAATCTATGCCATATTGCGAACTAAAATCCAAAACACTATGAGCATATTGTTCTATGCGATAGTCAGCATAGCAAAAGCCTTCAGCATTTACCATAGCACCAGCAACATCATATTCGTCGCCCAAATCTAGGCCCATTTCCAAATCTCGACTATGATGGGGAAACTTAACTAATGTATCGACAGCAACTAAATTTTCGACCCCTGTTCTTCCATTATCCTCCCCAGCCGAGGAGGAAGATTCGGAGGACATTCTTTTCGTTCTATAGGATCGACAGAGTCTCTTTAAATGCTGTGTTAGTGTTAGTAATTGCTCCGGTGTGCATCCAAATCCAAACCAGCTACGTGTGCGAGCGACAGTTGTAGCCGGAGTGGATTGGGATTGTGCCCACAAATGCAAACCAAACACAATTTTGATGAATTTTTAAATGACTTAAACGTAAGGGACATAAGTTGGCTTGCTGGTGGTGATATCATTAAATGGTTTAAAGAAACCACCCAATCCCAAACTATTCTGATGTCCCTTTTTCGCTCTTATATGGCTTCTGTTTGTAACAATAACAAAACCTATACACCAGAAAAATTATGGCAGTTATCCTTGACAATCGCCCCTGCACAGTATATCTATTTAAGACAAGGTCATGGTTAATATTGCCTTTATTGTGATTATATACACACGATATTATATTTTACCTCTATTTTTAACTTGTTATTAAAATTTTCTTTCTTTTTAAGTATTTTTGTTGGCGTGTGACTTTCTCTTTGCTTTATTTTATTTTCAAGCTTAACTTTTTAATAAATTTCTATTTTACTGGACAGCATCTATAAACAATATGTTGTATATTAAATTACTTTTATAATTAGGGGTTTCCTTTGTTATTAGAGTTATTCTTTATTATTTTCCTTAGAAATTTAAAAATTTTCACTAGTTTTTTTAATGAAACAGAATTTAGCAATGTTATTATTTGGCTTATGTTTTGTTTGACATTTCGTTGGCTGTGTTGAGGTTGTTTATGATACACGCAAAGAAAATGTTTCAAGAGAAATACTTGAAATTTTTTTTTGAATTTTGCATAGAATATAACTTTTGTGTTATTTTAACAAAGTTTAATAGTAATAACGTAACAATATAGTTCATATGACAAAATTATGTTTTATTGGGCAATTTTTAAAAGTCTTTTGATAAAACCAAATTTTTTAAAGAAATTTATTTAAATTTAAAGGAAAGTTTTTTTTTTTTAAAGTATTAGAAAACATTTTATTAATAGAGCAAATATATGACGAGTGTGACCATAGCTTCACACTAAAAATAAAAGAATACTTTAAGGAGCGGCAAACAAATTCGGTCGGCAGATAATTTTTCTATTTAATTATAATTTAAGCATAAACTTTCTGTTTATAGAAAATTATTGAATAAATTTATTTTAAAAACAAATTTAAAAAAAAAACTCTTTTTCTATAAAAGTGATAAAAGAAAAAAATTACACATATTAACAAAAATATTGTTGGATACATATTTGCGGCTCTAATTATTATGTATGTATGTGTGTACGTATGTACACATACATACATACATATGTATGTATGTATGTGCTTCCTAACAAATATATACTTATATTTTACTTACGTAACTATAATTTAAAAAAAAATATTTGTTAATGAAACATTTTGAATTGTGATCATTTAACAATCGATCAGTAAAATCAAAACGACCAGTTCTAACTTCTTTCTATTAAAATTCACAATTTACGTTGAAATATTATATCTAGTGGTGTTGCTTTTGGTTTTTCTTTTATATATAAGGGCATCAGAGCATAAAGTGGAAACGTAAGAAATAAATTATTATTGCTATTTCTGCTTGTGTAGTTGTAAGCAACAATTGTTAGTTGTTGAAGCTGCCAAAGATGCAGCATGAAAGGCAAGAGAAGAAGGCAGATCAAATTTGTTGGTTGGTGGCTCGCTTGTGTTGTTTGAAGCATTTAAAAACAAGTGTAAAGAAAATTATTGAAAAAGAAATTAAATGTTGCCTTCTTTTAATGTACCTGCCCATTTCAAGTACTTCATTGTACTTACAATTTCATTGTACATAATTAAAAATTTTAACAAAACACAGTGGAGTGTAGTTAAACAATAATGGGAATAAATGAATAATTTGTGAGGAATTTGGATATAAATAATTATGAACATATGTTAAGGTTGATTCTTTTAGTTTGCAAAGTTTTACGATGTAGTCAACCAACCTAGACAAATAGAAAAAACAAATTTTTTTTTTGAGTATAATTGTATCTGAGCCACTGTGCAACATTGAACTTTGGTATGTAGTAGCAATTGTGAACATCTTTTATAGGTACTTTTATTTATTTATGACTACAAATTATTTATATATAAAGAAATTGTTCAAAAAACATTAATTAAAGCTTTATTATTAGATAAAGTTAAAAGTCTAAAAATAAAAGTAGAAAAATGAAAAAAATATTTAAAATAAAGTAGGTAGGTATACGCCGAAAATATTTAAGAAGCAGTTAATAGTGTGTTTCCTAATTGCTTGAGCTGTTTCTTAACAAAAAAAAAAAACGATTAACAATATGATCTAAAGAGATTGTTTTACAACTGTCAAATTATAAATGTAAGCACAATCTCAAGTTTTATTAATATTTTTTTCCGATTTTTGTAATGAAATTAATAATATAAAAATCTGACATACATAAATATTAATGAAGATTATCAAAAAAATTTTAATAAATATTTGCTTAAAATGCAGCATATTATGTATGATTGTAATTAAACCATGTAATGTCATCACACATTGTGTATACTTATGTGATTTTTAAAATACATATAGGTAGGTATTAACAAATTGATAAAACTTAAATCTAAAAAAGTTCTGGTAATTTAATTAAATTAACTTTAAAATTATCTACAAATATACGGGGTTGTCATAAAATCCAAAGCTGTCAGGATCGGATATGAAAACGGCAAATAAATATTTCTGTGTTATGTTTATACCCTTCACATATAGGGTATATATAGGTTTGTCATTCCGTTTGTAATTTC
>NDXZ01018487.1:0-10814 GCA_003055125.1 Paykullia maculata
TGTCTTTTGGAGAATTTTAAAGAAAAAAATTTTCGATTTTTTAACAAAAAAAATTTTTTTTTTCGAGATATAAGCAAAAAAAAATTTCATTTTTTGTTTGTTTTTTTAAACACAAAAATGATTATATTGGGAATGGGTGTATTTTAAAAGGAATAAAAATTCTAGAAATTATATTTTAATACTAATTTTCGCTAGCTAAACAGATAAAAACCTATATCTGTCAGTTAGTTTCAGCCATTAAAACTAAATTCTTTAGCATTTATTCTCATTACTTATACGTTATTACCATTAGAAAAAAACTATTTAATTTATTCATTATAATCTTCTTAAACTCATTTTTATTATTGAATCACTTAAGTGTTAAAACCAACTCTCTTTTGCACACAAAAGACATAAAAATATATTTTTATTTATTGTAACTAATGTTTAAACATTTTATTTGCAGTATAATGTATATTATTGAAAGATAAATTATATGTTTTCATTACTCAAAATATTAAAAAAGTGAACACTAAAATGAATATTATCTAATTTCTAGAAATTGTGTTTAACACATATCAAAAAGATTTTCTGCAAAAACAAAAGAAATATAGAATTCAAAAGTTGATGTGTAAGTAAAAGCACTTCCATTGTTTCAATTCTTTTCCCGTACAAATTTTTTCTTTAACAGGTTTTGGAATGCTGAAAATTGTGTGGAAAAACTTACTTTTTTGCACAACAGAGAAGAGATGGATACATTTTAATGGTTTGTATAAAAATTTTCTACAGAAAATTTAAAAATATATAAAAAACAGATAAAGTTAAATAAACGATAAGAGCAATTTGCTTAATAAAAAACTTGTAAAAATGTTAAAAATATCGAACGAATACTTAAAACAGAAAAAATAATCACCCTCAAACTCAAGTTTCGTTTGATATTCATTTGCACACACGTTCAAAAAATGTGCTGAGAAAATCGCAATATAAAAATAAAAAAGGTGCTGAGAGCCGCATTCAGTTTGATTAAAAAGTATGTGTATTTGCATTAATGTGTTAAGCTAAAGGGTCGATGAAAGCGTGTGTTTGATTTATAGCAAACTTTTGTTTTAAACTTTTACGAAAGTGTTATGTTTTTCTATATAGAGATAACAGTAATACAAAAAAAAAAGTGATACATTTGAAATGTTAAAGGTTTCAAATACTTTTATAAATGTTTTTTTAAGTAATTTTTCGAAAAATTATACGTCAAGAAAGTTATAACAAATTTCTTCAAAGAATTTTTTTACATAAAATTTCGAGTTAAATAACATTTTTTCTTAAAAGCCAAAATATTATTAAAACTGCTTTATTTTCTGATTTTTATTTATCTGCCGAGAAAATACAATTTTCATTTAGGATATTTTTTATGTTGAAATAATTTATTAAAAATTTTCTTTAGTCAAAAAATATTTATGCACTAAAACTCTTCTTCAAAAAAAACTATACAATTTAGTCCATTAATATTTTTTTTTTAAAACATTGCAAATATAAAAAAACCAAACTAATATCTCAAAACTTTCTGTTTCCTATTTTGCAAACAATTTGTTTTATTTTAACACTCATCTACAAAAATGTTATCGTCTAGTTTTATGCCAAGAAGAAATAAAACAATTTGTATGTCAAATTTTTTGCATTGTTCGTTTAAATAACAAACAAGAAGTCAAAGCAAAAACTTTATCATAACTTTAAAATCACAATAAAATCATTTGTCTAACTATTCTAGTGTTTTTTGTATAATTTAAAAGTATTTTATTTTACAGCTGTACGAACAACGAGCGCACGACTCTACATATAAATGTATGTATAGACCTGCATACGTAAAAGCTACCTAAAAGTATGCAATGGATTGAAGAGGACTACGGCAATAAATTTATTTTCGACATTGTTCTTTTTCTTCTTTCTTTGCTCTTGCTTATACAGAATATTATTTATAAATATATTTGCAGGTTGCATAAAAGAAGACACTCATTGAGACATAGAGGATGAAGACGATAAAAGGGGAATATGAATAAGAAAAGTTTATATTTAAGACTTAAATACGATGGCATGTTAAAAACAAGAACTTTTGTGAGTTCCTCAGCAGTAATAACTTTAAATCGGATAGAAGAAGATGATGAGCATACAGTTGAAACGACAGATAGTTTAAACAATAATTGACATTTTATTTTATATTAAAAGTTTGTTAATTTCTAGAATATTTTTGATAAAAGTGTAACATAAAAATGAAATTTGTCTTAAATAATACTATAAATAAAAAAGCAAAAACCGCTGTCTTTTGCAAAAGACATCAGCCCACATCTCCTTCCTAATTTTTTTTCTATAAAAATTAATTTGTGTGTTTTTTTGTATAAAAAAAAAAAAATTTTTTTGTTGGCATTTCTGATTTCTTCTTTTTTGTTTCATTTGTCAACATTATAAAAAATCATCTGATCAGAGTTCCCACTCGCTCATATTTTGTTACAATTTGTATGAAAACATTTTACTATTTGATGTGTCACCCATTTAAAGTTGGTTTAATTTAAAACATACTTAATTTTTGACTTTAATAGCAAAAGAGTTAATAAAAGGTTTTTAGTTTAAAGTCGTTTTAAAAAATCCAACTTTAGTTTGTAACTATGAATACGGGTCTTTATTTTTGTTTAAACCAATTCACTCAAGCGTATGAGTGTTATTTAATAGGGTTATATCAAAACATATTAACCATTCGCTACATTGGCAGATGCGTTAAGTTTGAAAGACACAATTTTAGTTTGTGCAATAATTACTATTTTAAAAAATGATATGTAGCAATAACATTTATTCAGAGATTTGAATTTTTTCCAAATTCTAATAATGGCGAATGACAAATCGCAAACGCAAACAACTCTATCAAGAATAAATTCCTTTATTTTACTGTAAGTGATTACGCCAAACATAGTTACATGCAAAATTTGTTAGAATAAAAGTTAGCGTGTTAAATACTAAAGAAATTTATTAATTTGTTGTATTTTATTCTTTATTTAACTTGATGTTGTTTTTATTGTTCTGCTTGTTGAACAGTTAAACATTAAGAGAATAGTCGATATTATGCTTAATTTATAAGAAAATAACAAATTCTATAACAAAGTAAATTGATTACTTTGTCGCAATACATATTCAATACTTACTTAAATGGTTAATGGTAAAACATGTTCTTGTTTAATGACTTACGGCAAAAACAAAACAGAAAAAAGAAAATTAATTTGCTTTATGGGAAAAGAAATTAAATATATATTTAGGAAAATAGATTAATTAAGAAGGAAAACAAATCATGGATAAATAAAAATTAAGCTAAATTACTTCTTAGTATGTTTAAATATTTATATATATACTGTTTAATAATTTTTTTTGTTAATTAGAAGTTTAATAGTTTAATTCAGAGTGTCGCAGCATTACTGAATTTTCCATAATTTATAATCATAATATTTTTGAAAAAACAAAAATCTGTTATTAAATTAATATAAGTTCACATTTTCTAAAAAGATAACAAAAAAATTTTCTATTAAAAAATATTGTTTTAATAACTTAAAAAAATTCGGAAAATTTTTTAAATTAAAAAAAAAATTCTACTAATACTTTCATTATTTTTCAATTTGTTCAGGGGTAGTATGATCCGCTGAAATTTATGAAAAAAAAGCTAAGAAAATTATAATTAAAAAAGCGATCTCTAAAAAATCATTTTTAAAACAGAAAACAGTACCTTCTTTCTAAACGAAAACATACAAGAACATGGACTTTTTACAGGATTCACGAATTTATGGGCAATCGAGAACATTTAGTCCGTCAAAATCGTAAATAGTTTTGCTTTTTAATATCGCATTGCTTAATATATATTTTGTGAAGCATTTGTATACTGCATTCGATACATGCTTTAAACTTAACAAAATGACATAGTAAGCTATCAAATAAAAGTATATTTAAAAAAGAAATGAAAATCTATGTAGGACGATTTGACTTTTCAGGAATTTTGATTTTTTTTCATCTAAAGGACTAGTATAAATACAGGAAATACGTTGCCATATCAGTGTAGAAAATTTAAAAACTTTATTAAAAGAGGACCAAAATTACACAAAACAATAAATATCTTATGTTTTGCACGACGGGGTACTTTATATATGTAGGCGTCTACGCCTTTACTTGCTTTTGGCCTTATGTTTTAGGAGCACCAAACTAATTTATTTAATATTTCTCCTTAATTTATTTTTTCTTCAATTTAAATGATCTCGTTTTGGCACCACAGTCAACTACTCATCAGAAGCATAATTCCCTAATGACATTTCAACAGCTTCACTTATCTCATTATTGTACGTATTGTGATAAAAGTTTTTTCCTTATGTTTTCTGTCACGTGAAAGAACTTAAATAAGTCAAAAGAAAAGAAACTTGTATTTAAGTTAAGTTCGTCAGCATGATTTTTGCTTTATTTCTCTTTCGTTAATTGTTAATGGGAAAATAAATGAATGTATAAATTAATGTAAGAGATAAGTAAATGAATGACTGACGTGAATAGATGAACAATTATTGAAATGCATTTTGTGTTTTTACATCATTTAGAGTAATAGTCAGAGTCATTGCTTGTAGTTTTTGGATTCAAAAAATGTCTATGATAAGATAATGTAAAGGAAATTCTTTGTAATCAAAAGGTTTCAACTTTTCGCATTAATGTGTTGATAAATTAAAAAAGACAGTTTTGGTAACATTTTTTTAAAAGCAAATTATGAGTGTAATTTGGGTTGTTATTCATTAAGTCATTTGAGTTTTATGTTAAGACTATGAAACTTAATAAGAGGTATTTTAAACGCATAAAATGATTGATATGAAGAAATTTTGTAAAATTCTCAATAAAGAAAGAAGTTTTGCTAATTTAACTTTAGAAAGTTTGTTACCGTAGTTTTTAAGCCAAACTAAAATAGAAAGTCTATTGTCATTAATTAAAGCTTCGACCGAAAAATTTAAACATAAAATGTTAGCAATGATTTTTTTAAAATTTTTTTCTTATATAAGCTGGTTTTTAAATTTAATATCTATAAAGAAATGATTCTTCTTTGTAATAATTGAAGAATCTTTAGAAAAACTTTTGAAAAAATACTAATCAATGACCAACAGCATATAATGGCTTTGTGTCTTTGGATTGCTTTTTGTTTGCAAATAAAAATTTTACTCATTATGCGAAGCGACTCATTGCTAAGCCAAATTGGTGTTCGGTATTTTCAAAACCAAACCATTTTTTAAAGGCCAAAATATTTTATATGTAAAAAAAATTTTGGAAATTTTTTGAATTGATAAAACATTTAATTTAATTTGTTGTTTACCTCAAAGTAAGTTTTGATAGAATGAAAAAAAAAAATGTTTAACCACTCTTCTGCTAATAAAAAAATATTTTTATTATTGCCATATTTAATTATTTATTGAATTTATAAGTTCATTAATGATTTTTTATTTTGGCTTAAAGTTCTTATATTTTGAAAGTGTAATATATTGAGAATTTTATTTTATTTAAAAATTCATATTTTTGCATAGAAAAATTTTTAATATATTTTTTTTTTATTAGTAAGGACTTTTCGATAAATTTTCTTTTATGTTAATAATTCGAAATAAATTTTCTAATTGGGAATAATTTTTGAAAGATCGTCTTTTTTTTATAAATTTTCAGCAAATTTTCTTATATATTTTTATCTCTATCATTACAGAAATCCTGTTGTTATTTCTATATTTCAACAAAATTCTTGGTAAGTTTAAATATTAAATTTTTTTAATTTTTTTAATTTTGTCTTTTATTATAATATATTTATTAATACTTATTTATCACTTTGATTAAAATGATTTTATTTTGTTTTTTTTTGTTGTTAATTAAATCACAATTAAAAATTCAGGATTTCCTATTTAAGTTTGACATGCATTTTATTTGTTTATTTTTTCTTTCATCATTGTTCTATTTAATTACTAATTAAAAAAAACCTTATTCAATATCAGTTACATTTTAATTTGCTAAAATATCAATTACAGCAGAACAATAACAATAGCATCATGTGCAGACAGTGCTGCTGCTAGCATAAAGTTGAATCAACAGTTTTTTTCTATTTATAACACACACACATACTTTTTTTATTTATTCGTTCAGGCACAGACTCTTATTGTTTTCCTTAACACTTTGTTATCAGCGATTCCTAGAAAAACATTTTTTCTTTTTATCACACACATATATAAAGCATACGTATACATACACATATTCTGCTTATTTTTTACGACATTCTCTTCATCAAAAGAGCTTCACATTCTATATATAAATATAGAGATGCTGGTACAAAACATATTGTTTTACACAACAATAAGTTATGTTGTTGTTGCCGGTGCTTTTGCCATTGTTGTTGTTCTTTATACACTTCCCTATAATGAAAAACAAAAACAGGATATGCATCATTATTTTTGCAACATAACAAGTCTATAGTTATGTGTGTGTGAGTGTGTATGAAACAAAACGAAGATATACAGACATAAACAGATGTGTAAGTAATGAATGCATATGCTAAAAAATATAGATAAAACTATGAGTGTAGGAGAATATTAATAAAGTATAATAGCAATGCATTTTTTGCTGCAAGTATATTTTTAATATTTATAGGGCCTTATTAACTTTTGTTAGTTAGTTTATATTCGACATTCTTTTTGTTTGAATATTGTTGCTGTTTTTTTGTGTGAGATGGTGTCTATGATAGAAAGATGTGTTTAATCTGCACTAAAATCGTTTGCTTGTAGCATGTCTTCCATATGTATAGTTGTGTATTTTTTGTAATAAATATTTATGCTATTAAAACATGTTTATTATTGCTGTCTATGTTGCTTGATATATTGTTTATTTCACGCCATTTCCCTGTTCATTGTCATCTTTGCTTGTATCGTAGATACATCTGGTAGCTGACGTATTTATTTCAATTTTATATTACAATTTTTTTGCTTTCGACTTTTGGAAAAAAAGGTTCATTGAACAAGGGAATCTGAACTGTAGGAGACAAAAATAAAAGTGTTTTTTTAATGGTTTTAATAAATTTGATAGATTAAAAAAGAAAACTTTACAGCCGAACCTAAACAGGATTTGTTTAAAGTAAGCCAAAATACCGCCCCGTTAATGCTCAACCTTTGGATAATCCAATTTTGCGGCGCCTTTAAGAGTTAAGTTGGCTGCAAACAAAAACAACTAGTTTTTGTTAAAAGTATGACATTTTGGCTTTTTTGCATGCCAAATTTTGCAATTTACTTACTTATTTATTTCTATTTAATGATGTTTTGTTTAAAAATTAACTTTACGACACAACTTTGATGGTTCTGTTTAGATATGTCACTCAACGCTTGCCACTCTTGCTTTAATTTGGCTGTTAGTTTGCTTAAGGACTTTATTCTTTAAAAAAAAATTTGCAGCAACACCCACTAACCTGATTTACCCCATGTTAATGTAAATAGAAAAGTTAAAAAGTCCTTAGTACTTGCTAGACTTTAGAGCCTGAAGGCATATAAGTCGACAATATGGTTAAGAGTCTGCTATAGAAGTCAATTTTCTGGCGATAAAATAAACAACAAAATATTTTGGTACCAGCAAAGGTCCTGGATTTTCCAATGTTCTTATCCAAATAAAAATATTCCATATTAAAAAAAAAAAAAAATAAAATTTTGTACTTTTTAGAAAGATTTTTTTTTTGCTATAAAAATTTTCTAATAAAACCCTTATTTTATATAATGGCATTCAACAGTTTTCAAAATTACGCTAACACAAATATTTAAGTTACTTAAGTTATTAAATTTTATATTATAAACACTTTCTAATAACTTTCAATGCCAACTAATTTAACTTTCATAAAATTTAAAAAAAGAAACAATAATTTGTTTTCAACTAAAAAGGTTTCTGATTACAAAAACAATCAACATGCCATAACACCTCCACCTCTGCCACACTTTTTACTATACAAACTATTTAAAGTAACTTTAATGAAAAGCAAAAAACAAATAACTTAACAACAACAACAAAAATAACTAAATTAACAACAAGTTTGTGTCCTATTTTTTTTTTTGGTATCGTAGTTGTTGTGATTAACAACTTTTAAGTGTAAATTAATGTTTTGATATTGTTTAACAACCATATAAAATGAGGAATTCTTGTCAAAAGCCATTACACTTCGCTAAAATATAAGTGTAAGGGGGCGGTAAACAAGTTATAGAAAGCTTTAAAGGGTAGACTTGAATGAAGGATGCTTAGTGATAGGGGGCGAGAGCAGATAAACAATAAATGCTAAATATACATTAGCGCGAGAAAAAAAAATTATATGCATAAAGAACAGCAACAATAACAATATTAACTGCAGTAGCAAACATTAAAAATAACAAAAAAATATAAAAATAGAAACAACGATATAAAGTGTTTAGCTCGTTGACAATAGGGGTTTCCACGCCATTGGTTGACAAATTGCCATCATAAACTTGTAAAACATGAACGCTGAGAGTCTACGAAAACGTTTTTTTTTGTTGTGTTGGTGTCGGTGATTTGCTATTGATGCTACTGCTATTGCTGATGGCTTTATTGGAGACTGAAATGTTGCTAGAGATTATGATTTTGCTATGATCTTTGATATTTTTTTCCATAAACTAACATAATCACACATTTACTGAAACACATTTTTTTAACTGTTTGTAATTAGATCATAATATCAGATTGAGAACAAGTTATTTTAAAAGAATTTGAGTTGGCATTTGGAAATATTCATACAATTTTGATTCAGTTTGATTCATTCAAATTTGAGAGGTGAACAAACAATTTTTATATTAAAAAAAATTTGATTTCTTGTAAAATTTATAGTTTTCAAAAAAAAATTTGTTGTGATCCACTTTACTGTTAGACAAAAACCAATAAAAAAATTAAGTTTAATAGATTTTTTCCGTAACGTAATTAAATTTTATATTTTTGCAACCTCCTTCTTTGCTATTTGTTTTTCTTTCTATTCATGGTTTTAAACTTGGTGTAAAAATCTGTTGATCGTCATTTTCTTTTGCTAAGCTGAAGATGTACAAGTTCAAGTATTTTATTTACCTTTTTGTAACAGTTTCTGTTGTTTTTTTAGTCTGTTTTATGTAAAAAAGTCGAACGGTTGAACAAGTATGTAGATGTGACGTTTTATATAATACGAATATAATTTCTGCATTGCGCCATTTTGTTTATTCGTTTCATCTGATTTGAATTTGGTTGGCTTCGTTTTGCAGCGAGCGTTGCCAAGTACATACATATTAGTAATGTGTTCGTCTAATGCTTTGACGTTTGGTCAAAGCCTGTTTTGTTGTGCTGTTATAGTCGTGATTTTGTGTGTGCATTTAATTATGTTTGTGGTGTGTGAATGTGCATAATGTCAATGCCAAAAAGCAAATACTCGCTGGTTTCTTTACTCCACTAACTAACATAATCATATGCAGAATTTTAAACTTTGTTATATTTTTGGAAGAAAATTAAAAATTTATTCATATCCAAATACTTTTTTTTAACATTAAAGGAAAACATTTTTTTTGAAGAAAATTATTGATAGATGCTCTTGATTAATTAAAAAATGTTTAATATTGCTTAGCAAATTTTAATAAATTAAAAAAAAAAATTTTTTTTAAATACTTTTGTCTAAATAAAAAATATTCTATTAAAATTCTATTCACAAAACCATTTCGGTTTCCTTCTAGTTTTAAAAATTTTCTCTTTGCAAAAAATGTATGAAAAACTTTTACTGAAAAATGTTTTTGAAATGTTAAAAAAATATTTGATTTATTTGTTTTTTAATAAAAAATGTTTTGTGCATTACTGGTAAATAAGAGAGTTAATTTAAAAGATGTGATAAACTTTTTCTATTATAGATTGATTTCTTAGAAAAATAAGTCTTAAATGAAGTTTCATTGTATGAAAGTCCTAATTTTAATTAAAATAATAACTTTTAAAGAAATTCACTTTTTGAAAGATTTTTATTGATTTTTTTTATATAAAACAATTTTCAAAATTTTCTCTGCTTAATAGAACACAAAACTTTTTTAAAATTTTCTATAAAAAAAATATTCCTTAATTTAGGAAAATCTCTATGTGGGTACAAGTTAAGTGATTCATGCTACTGACATTTTCAGCTTAAAAACGGGACACATCAAAGCAGTGATAACAGCAGTTGTTGTCTGCATTGAAAGAAAGTGTAAAAGAAAGTTAAGTGAAAGCAGGAAAACAAAAGAAGAAAACCCAAAAATGATGTGCTCTTGTTAATCAATGATTTGCTTTAGAAGATTTGAACAGCTAATAGTACGACATCTGTCTTTCTTTTTATGCAAAAAATATTCTGTTTACGTTGTTGTGTTTTCTCCCCTTTTTTTAGTGAAAATTAAAGAAAAATTAAACAAATATTAGTAAGGGATGTGATAAGAATATTCGATTATATTATATTTTATATGTAAATGTGTATGTTTTATATTCGATTTCCTTATACATACAGGCATTCTAAAATGCAAATAAAATTATAAATATAAATTTTATGTTGTTGCTTAATATTTTATTTGAATAACATGTGTGTAAATAGGAGTGGTAAAAGGTGTAAAAAGCCCCAATAAATGTCCTTAAGTGCTAATGTCATGCTAAAAATGAATATAAAATTTTAATTATGTATCAACAGGAATTGTTAATGGAAATTACCAGAGTTGTCGGTGTGTTAAAAACATCTGTTTTGTATTTCCTATAAAATAAGTTTTTTTTACCGAAATTAAAAAAAAAAAAAAAAA
>NDXZ01018496.1:0-10695 GCA_003055125.1 Paykullia maculata
AAAAAAAAAAAAAAAAAAAAATGTTTACACAAAGTATATATTTTTTGTGTATTTTTTTGCCAAAAACAATAAACTTTTAAGCTGAATTAATCCATTGTGTCTGAACAAAAAATTTTTTTTTTATATTACATAGTTTTAAAAAAAGTGACGTCAAACTCAATACAAAAACATGTGCCCGGACAAAATTTTTGTTCAGACACAATGAGAGAATTCAGCTTTACTCCTTTTTGTTTAATTATTCAAAAGTTATTACATTTTGAGGGAAAAAACCTTTTGATTTTTGATGTATATTAAATTGTTTTTAAAATTTTTGTGTCTTAAGGTACATATCCATACAAACTGATATTAATCAATCACAGAAAAAACAAAAATTTTTTTTAATTACCAAAATGATTAAACCAAGCAAAAACATGTTCAAATTTGTATCTGTCACCAAATTGATTATATGAATTACTTACTTTCCATCTATTGATGCCTCGAAATAACGTCTCATATGATTGGGTGGTATGTACAGATCCTTGCTAAGTTAAGTGGTGTATGTGGCCTTTTTTAAAATTTTATCATTTTGCCCTATTTCATTATCCTTCCCTCTGTAGGTGGCGCTGATTAATGCTGACATTTGATTTCTTCCTCTACCGTGATTTGAACCGTGGTACTTCGGTTTTAAAGTTCGACGCTCTAACCACTACACCATGCCACCGACAAAATTTAAAAAACAATAACAGTTTTTAATATTTTAAAACTTTTATGGTAAAAATCAATTTTTAGTAGGAGCTTAATTCAATTAAGACAGTTGATTGAATGAATTAATTATATAATTAAAAAAATTTTTTTTTTCAATAAAGAACCTAACTGAAATAAAATATAAAAAAATAAAATTGCTAATTAAATAATTAATTGAATTAATTAAAACCGAAATAAAATTTAGTCCTTAAAAAGTGCCGATATTTTTTTCTGTGACTTACACGAATTTTTTTTCAAATTTTGCACACATATTGAGTTTACGTAAAAGTACAACATTTTTTCCAAAAAATTTGGCAGCAACAGATCTCATTGCAAAAATTTGTCGACAAGTTTAAATTTAAAAATTCGAGTTTTAAGGTTTAAAAAAAGTCCAAAATCAATGCTTCATATATCATAACTCTTACAAAATATCACAAAATAAATTTCGAAATTAGAAACAAAATCGTTTTTTGGACATTTTTGTTAAGTCAAAACAATAATAAACTGACAATTTGTCGATTTGGTACAGCAAACTATCGTTTTCAGAACAACATAATGTTTAGTTGCTTTAAAAATTAAAAATTTATTCTCTGCCAAATGATTTGAACAACAGTACAAATCTTCCTTTCTGACTACACAAAAAAAATTCTAGAATACAATTTTTGATACGATTTATACTCACTCAAGTAAAGTAGAACACAGTACTGTTTTAAAGAATTATCCTTAAAAATTTTATAACAAGAAAAAAATTCCTAAATAAGATCTAATTGTCATAAAAAGTGCTTTGCTATTGTAGAAGCTATTAAAACTTAGCTTGAATTGTACCTGCCTTAAGGGATAAGGAGTTCCTTTGGCACAAAATCCTTCAAATGCCAAAAAGATGGAAAATGGTCACAGCTAATTATAGCCAAAACTCTATTTATGTTTACATATATAAATCATTTTTTCCCAAACCATAAAAGCGAAATTCTTTTTCACACAGCCAATATATAAAGCATTTTTATTTTATTTTTAAAGAAGTTTGATTTATTATTTATTTTAATTCAAATAGTAATGAAAATTACTAGAGAAACGCGCACAGTTTTCTTTAATTACTTTATTTTAAACGCTGTATCTTTAAATAATTAATCTTGATAATTTAATGGAAAATATAACTGTAATAAAATTGTGATCTAATTATCAAAAAAATGCACTAATGCTTGAAAATAACTTCACCTTTCTCTTTTAAGAAACTTAAGTAAATAAAAGCAAACTTTCACATTTAACCTTCTTTTGTATTAGAAATAACTTATCTATTTTAATGTTGGCTCACACTCTAACCCACTTATTTGATTAGGAAAAAATCGGTTACAATCATGAAAATACCCTTTCGGGAAAGATTTATCGCAAACAAAGTTTAATAAGTTTTATTTTTGTTTGATTAAATTTAATTTTTTCCTAAAAGTAAGTTTGTATCTTAAATCTTTCGTTTTTATAGCAACATATAGCAACATATCATTATCCTTAATTGCTATTATATATACATACGTGTGTGAATAATTTATAAACTTATGCCTTAAGTTTTTAATTAAGTTTTGTGTCCATTATAGTTTTATTTAATATAAAAACACATAATTACTCTCTTAGATATATTCGATTGATTTGTTTTTTTTTCTTATTTATTTATTTCTTTTTGTTTTTCGTTTGATTTTTCCTATTAAAAGTTGAGTGTATGTGTTTAAGCGCTAAAAACCAAAGAAATGGGTCATAGCAGTATAAAGCAGCATTGGGGAAAAAATTAAAACCACCAACATAGATAATGACCATTAGTGTAATTATTTAAAAAAAAAATACAACCAAATGGCGACCACCTTTATTAGCCAGACGAGTGGGATTTTTTGTGGTCATTTACAGCTTTTGTCTTGTCAATGGGTGCCGAACGTGAAAACCTTATTATTTGAGGGGAGCGTGTGCTTGTGTTGTTTGGCATAGATATTTTCTTATAATGAGTGGATTAAAGAAAACACTTAAAAAATATTTTCTTTTAAAACAAAATCTTAACAAAAAAAACCTTAAAAAAAAACAATTTCTCCTACGATATTTTTTTAAGCGAAAAGAAGACATTTACTGAATAGGGGAGTAAGTTTTTTGTTTATAAAAAAAAAGAAACTTTAGATATGGATATAGAAAATTAATTTAAAAAAATTTTTTATATGAAATAAATAAAGTAATCAATCAAGAAGAGCGCCATCGTTTAAGAAACTGCCTAGAATTATCGTCAGCATAGTTTTAAAAAAGTTTTTTTTTTAATTTTTAGTTTCTCAAAGCAAAGAAACCTTCTGTCGATGTTTAGTCTCAAGAAATGTATCTGTAATATTGAACATATAACCAAAAGGCAAGACATGTTATTATGCATTAATGCAAATATAATTCAATTTTTTTTTGGGTAACAAAATTTTGTTTAAAGCAATTATGTTGACATGTGTTTGTCATAGCAATAATTCTTTCTTTTCATGCTTAAATTTACCAAATTAAAAATCAGGGTATTGTCAGCAGTAGTCGCCTTAAGTCTAAATGGTTTCTAATATGCCCTCTCTTCGATGTTTAAATTAGATATCTCTTTTGCAAGAATGTATTGTATTGAATGTAAAAAACGTACCATCGATATAAAGACTAAAGAAGGTACTACTAACCTTCAAATCCTGGTGGAACTTGTTGAATAAATTAATTCTATATATGCTTTCATATGTCCCTTTAAGTTTCAAAATTCTCGTTTTTTGCAATTTTTCCATAAATAACATTTTTGTAAAAAATCTTGTTCAATTTTAAAAAACTAAAAAGAAAAATTCTTGAAATATTTTAATTTTCAGAAATCTTTTAAATCCACTCCAGTTCAAGAAGCTCTGCTCCATTTCTTAATAAAAAAAATGTGTTAAAATAATTAAATTAAAAAAAAACCGCAACGAAATTTAATTCTATATTGGACTAAATCAGATTTATCCATAGACAATTTCTCAATTAGTCTCGAAAAAAAAGAAAAAATATAAAATTGAAATGTTACAATCAAGTCAGGAAAAAAATTACAAATGAATAGAAACTAAACTATTAACTTAAGCTTGTTGTTCATCCGTCTGTTTGTCTGTCCATCTGTCTGGTACTCGTTGCTTTCTTTATAAAGAATTGTGTTACTTTCAAGACAAACAAATCACGTACTTTTTAAATTTAAATAAGACGAAAGCATAGAATTAATATTTTTTTTATTTTTTCTTAAGATTACAGTTTTTGTTTCTTTATTATTTAAGGTGAGATGTATTACTTTGATTTTGTAACTGAAGAAACAATGGTTCTTATTCTTATTCTTTTTCTTTTATTTTTTTTATTTCAACATTATCAAAGTGAATAACAGTAATTTTGCAGGAAAAAAACAACGAGGGTTGCATAATAAGAGTTTGAAATAGAATTTAAATTTAAAAATAAAATTTGTTTACGCTACCATTTACACTTAAGGTACTTTAAATCTATAAACAATTTTTTTTAATATTAAAAAAGCTATAAGAAATAGATTATAAACCCATAATCCTAAGTTAGTTGCCAATTTCCATTAGATTTAGGATATTTCCCACCGGGTTTTAATCATTTAGTTTTGTTTAACAGTCTGCAAATTAATTACAAAATTTATTTTATTTAAACTTCTGTTACTTGATTTCCAAGCCGTTAGCCAAGCAGCTGTATTTTAATTTATTTATTATGTATCTTTAAGTTTATGTTTTATGTTGCTGTATCTTCACAGAAGTAACAAAGCAAGGAATAAACAAGAACCGTAAAGTAATTATTATCTTATTGCCAAACATCTGCTTTTAAAGCCATTAACTTTACTTTTTTTTTGGTAGGTTTCGTGAGTCATCACTTTTATGTTGCTGTCTTTTTTTGCTTTCAACCTTTTTTTTTAAGACTGACAACTCGTGCCAAGCTGCAGGTTTAGGTAGATGTAAAATTAAAATTTAGTGTATTTATTACATATAACCAAATTAAAAGAAAAAAAGCTTGTTTGTATTTCTTTTAATTATTGTTAAACTTATTTAATGTGATCTTGCACAGTGCTACCAAAAGTTTTGGTGAAAACATAATAAATCTAGATTCTTAGAAAATAAAATTTACAAAAAGCTCTTTGTTTTTATACCCTTCACCTCAGATGATAAGGGTATATATAAGTTGTCATTCCGTTTGTAATTTATACAATATTCAATTGTGATCCCATAGAGTATATATATTTTGAAGTCGTTTTAGCCATGTCCGTCTGTCCGTCTGTTGAAATCAATTTTTCTTAGCCCTCCGATGTTGTACGGACGTGTTATTGATATCAAACAATCAAAAATTTTCCTGAGATGTTTGAAAAAGACGACTACCAATTTTTTTTCTTTTCTTACGCCAAAATATTCCCCCCGGAAGCGCACAACAAGCCGATCGCAGGCTTAGGTGTATGTCCTAAGGGACATAAGACCCCTCGAGGCTCCTTCTGTCGACCTAACCTAACTTAACCTACGCCAAAATTTATTATATTTGTGTGTAAGACATGCCTTTTGAGAAATAAAAAAATTTTTTTTTCGAGATATAAACAAAAAAAATTTTTATTTTTAAATTTGACCTTTTTTAACCCTTAAATGCATACTGTTGCCAATTGTCTACATTCCTATTCCACTTTACTTAATTCATAAAACTGAGTATATGCAGTAGTAAACTTGTTGCTAAGTACTCATAGTCATACAAGTATGCAAAAAAAACGTTACAAATTTTTTTTCCACATTTTAAAATTAAAAATTAAAAATAAATAATAAAAAAAAAAAAAATTATTTTTATTATTTTTTACGTAATCTACGATGAAGTTTATATCGAAAAAAATTTTAATATTTAATATTTTATTAATAATATCAATATTTTATTTTCATTTTGATATATTTAATGGGCTTTTAAGGTCACTTGATTAAATAAAAGATTCTTCATTTAATATTTAATCCGACGTTTCGTTAGAAATTCCCAACTTCTTCAGGGATAATTTTTTATTAAATTTCTTATCTTAAATTTAAAACATTATTATTTCTTTACTTTCTTTGTATTTTAAATGACGACATTAAACACAAAAATAAAACAAACATTAACGTTAAATAAAAAAAATAACAATTTTTTTTTTATATTTTTTTATATTTTTTTTTACGTTAATACACGTAGTGAAGGGTATATACTTGTTAAATGTCAGTTTATACACGATAAAGGTAGCTTTACACTGTTCGAAAAGTCGTTAGATTTTGTTTAGATTTTGTAGAAGCAGAATAAAATGGTTTTTTTTCTGATTGTCGAAATAATTAAATAGAAATTATTTTTAATTTTTTCTTATGTCTCCACTGTCCCACTTTAAATAAAATGAAAAGAAAGACAACCCTAATACAATGGAAAATCATACGTATTTAGAAAAATTTCTAAAAATGATGACAGCCGTACGACTCACATAGGGGTATTTTGCGAATCTAGCCGGACATCACTTTTTTTTTTGTTGCTTATATTGCTTTTTAAAAGTTATTGATCCTAAATCAATGAAACTTTGCAGAAATATGTACTATAGTCATAGGCTGGTAAAGCTTGAAAATAAAAAAAATCGGATCAAGGGGAAAAAAGTTTTCCAAATAAGAATCCTACCTCTGAAAAATTCTACT
Source organism: Paykullia maculata (assembly GCA_003055125.1). NCBI lineage: Eukaryota > Metazoa > Arthropoda > Insecta > Diptera > Rhinophoridae > Paykullia > Paykullia maculata. The sequence continues at coordinate 6,411 of NDXZ01018496.1, forward strand.
TTTTTTATGTTTTCCTATACTTTTGTTTAGCAAATTCATCTTTTGTCGCCAGCATAAGTTTATTGGTAAAGGGAGGTATCCCCCCGATACCACAACACCCCCCCGGAACTACTTTGAAAAAAAATATTTTTTGATTTTTTTTTGCTAATTTCCACAAAATATTTATTTTTCTATGCAAAATGAGCAAAAACAGAAAAAGGGTGATATTTTGAAAAAATCATTAAAAAAAAATGGCACAAAAACGCGCAACCTTTTTTGTTTTTATTCGAATAGTAGATATTTCATATTTTATCGTGATGTAGACATTTTAAGGATCGCGACGGCCTTCACTTTTAAAAACCTTTTGATGTTTTTTTAGTCTCAAAAAGTGAACAAAAAAACCGTTTTGTTAATTTTGAACGAATTTTTTTATAATAAAAATTAAAAAAAATTTTTTCTAAAAATTACTATATGCAGCTGTTAGTATAGTCCTTCACAGGAAAAAGAAATCAATGTAAAATCTTTATTCGTTTGGCCACAAAAAAATATATTATAAGCCTCTCAAAACCGTAAAAAGTCAATAAGTACCCATGAAATTTACTCAATTTTCTTGACTTTAACAGTGTCCCAAAACGACAAATCTCAAGCAAAAGTTTTGAAAATGCACTAAACTTCTTGTATGTCGAGCTGCTTAAATTTTTTACATTTCATAAATTACACTTTTGACCAAATGTCCGGCTAGATTAACAAAATACCCCTATGTGGGTCAAGTGGCATTATGTGATCTTCTGTAACACTGGAGTAAAGACACAGAACGGTTCACTAACAACTTACACTTTTAAACAAAAAAAAAACACTTGAAACACTGGTAATTTTTTTTAAATACATGGCGGCAGCAAACGTGTTAAGGAAGAGTTTCTCTACCTTTTTCCCACTTTAAAAACTATATTTCGTGCCCAGTCAGCTGCAAAAAAAATTGCAAACGCTTACCTCAAAGCAATCGGCTACTCTTAAAATAAATGTCAAAGAAAATAATGCTGGCAATTTAAAGTTCTCAGCTTCTAAAAAAACACCCTGTATGCTATATCTTAAAACATACATGTATGTTTTTTTTTTATTATTAATTAAGGAACTAAAAACTGGCTAGAAAAATTCGATTGATTTTTAATTCTATTAAATCGCTATAAAAAATTCATAAAGAACTCTGTATGGGCGGTTCCTTTTTTTAATATTATTTTTTAATATATTTTCTAAAAACATTAATTTCTATATATTCTTGGCTCTTATCTAACTTAAAGTAACGCAACATGATCATTAATCAATTTCAAATTTAGACCTTAAACTTGACAACAAAACCACAACAAAATTAATAAAAAGAATTAAACTTGAATGGAAATTAACGAAATAGAGGAAATCTCCCGCATGGTATTACAAAAAAGAACAAATGACTTTTTTACTCCAAAAAAAAAAAAAAATTAGCATAAATATGTAACATGAAAACTAGACACGCGAATTTGAGTTTAAAAACAACTAAGAAATATATTTGTATTAAATAAAATAAATAATTATTTTTATGAAAACATGAAATACATATAAACAAGAACTTAAATTTTTTACAAACAAACATAAAAAAATACATAATAATAAATTGTTATTACTTAGTTGAGGAGATAAACATGTGCAAAAAGGCATTTACAAAAACACTATGAAGACTGATTTGTAATGATAACGACAGGCGACAAAGCATCGTGTTTTTTAATATTAATGTCATTTACCTTGTGTAATTAAGGCGTAACTACACATACATGCATACATACAGATTTAAATGTATTCAATGAATTGCTTTTTAACCCACATATTCATAATCAATCTTTTAATTTATTAAAGTTTTATTAACCAAAGTTTTTATACAAAATTTGTTTCACCAAACTTTTATAAATTTTAAAATTGCTTAAGAATATGGTAATAAATATTATTAAGTCATATTTGGTTTTTTCTATAAGTAATAATTTTTTTTTTGGCTTTTGTTTTATTTAACTCAAAGAACCATAATCATTAATCAAATTGAAATGCTTTATACCTTAAACTTAAAAGAAAAAAATTTAAAAAATACTTGAACTTGAATTGGAAAACAATAGATTTGTAGTTTCCTTATTAGGCGCTTACTATTCTATTAAACATTTACATTAAGAGCATAACATTTGTAATTTTGGCGATTAACAAAACTAACGCAATTGTAAAACGAATATTTTAACGTAACATATATTTTCAATTACGTATTTTTAATTAATATCTGTATAATTTAAATTAAACCTAATAATAATGATTGGAAAATTTTGAATTACAGAAATTAATTCATTTAGTGATGTTGTTAAAACAAAAATTATTTGCCTTTAAACTTAAAAGATTAAGGCCCGTTTTCATAACTTACCGATAGTAAAAGTTAGGATGTTATCATAGAGATAAAGACTTTTTGGTTATTTTACATATATTATGAGCTTAAAGTCACCTTTATGCTTAAATTAGGATTGTCTGACCTTTAAATTTGAACGTAAAAATTGCCAAATTAAAGTTGTCTGTACTAGATAAAGGTGCCGCCTTTTCTTTTTCAATTACTCTAACCTGCCACTTTGTATGTAAAAGGTTGTAGTCTGTGGTAAACTAAAACCAATATTGCCATAATTTGGAAATTATAAAATTTATTTGAAATGGAAGTTGTGATATTGAAATGAAACTTCATTGTTCAGTTAAGCTAAAGTTACCTTTAGTTATCACGTATTTTATAGGCAGCTCATAAAAAGGGCTCTTAAAGTTTTTTAATTTAAAATCAAAAATTTTTCAAAAGAATTAAAACTTAATGTTTAGCAAAAAAAAAATTAAAAATTGTGTTGTCCTTTGTCCTGGCATTTACACGCTATAACATTTGGTTATGATGCGCAAAATTTTGTTGTCGTTTCTTTTCAACGTCGCTCAATTCACAGCCAAACAGTATTTAAGAATAAAAAAAAATTGTCATGCAAATTTATACCGCCTCAAAAGACATATAGATGGACAAAGATAACTAGACCGCCTTGGATTCATACGAGAATAAGTAACATTTTTGTATGCATGCAACAATAAATCGAAAGTATATCCAAAGAAATCTCTCAATCTCAAGTTCTGAAGTAAAAATATTTAATAGACCTTAAAAAAAGTTTTAAAACAACAAATGAACCCCCTATTTTTTCCATTTGAAATATTAACCACAATCCATTGATGTGGGCAGCCTATAAGACAACATGTCCTCGTATTTTTTCTTCTGCGGACAGAAATTTCGAGTCAAAAAACACTCTTCGCAGTAAATCAGGCTGTATTTCAGCAATAACACTTTGAATGTTGACTTTCAAGGGAAAAGTTGTTTCTGGTTTATCGGCCTAGATAAGTCACTAAGTCACTTATACCCAGAGAAAATATTTTATTGAAGTTAAATCACACGAACGATTTTAAATGACAGGTCAATTTCGTGAAATTATTTGTTCGGTAAAGGCTTTCTTTAGCGAATTAAATGTATTGTTAGTTGTTTGGTATATGGCGGCGCCCCTCTTAAATAAAATATTTGTAATATTAATGCCTTCCAATTAAGGCACCAGAAAGTTATTTCCGCTCTTTGTAACGTTCTAAACATCACCAGTTTGACCAATAATTCCATCAGATTATAAACCGCACCAAACCGCAACTTTTCCAAGACAAAATAATGTTTCGACAATGGCTTGTGAATTATCATCGCTCCAAATATGGCAATTATGTTTAAAACATGTGCGTCATGACTGAAAAAATCAATTAAAAATCCTTGAAGAATTGCAAACTTTACCTTATCGTGAGTCTATTCTATTCATCGTGAGTTGCCAAAACAAACTAACCTCAAAATAATCGAGATTTCAAAAAATGTTGTAAAAGACAGTGTTGCCAATTTTAAGTTTTCCGTTAAAAAAAACTTTATTTATTTATCAAATTATTTTACCTTTTGCGAAGTCTTTATAAATATGTAAAAGTTTAAAAAGTTTTATTGAGATAAATTTTTATTTATTTCAATTAAAGAAACGAAAGAAAATGACTTTTATTTTATTTTTTGAAGTTTTACGCCGGCTGCTATAATTGTAAGTTTGCTATATATAGGAAAAGATTTATGTGCTTTTTACAACTTTTTTTTGTTTGAATTGTCGTCTCTTAAGTATGAAAATTTTTTCTCAACTGCACATTTTATTTTCCCCTCACCAACACGCAAATCGTCAGCGAACAAAGACACTTGTTGCGCGTTTGTCTAATT
>NDXZ01018497.1:3561-23730 GCA_003055125.1 Paykullia maculata
TTTTTTTTTTTTTTTTGTTATTTATTTATTTTTTTTCAACTTAATTATACAAATTTAAATAACAATCACATGTAAGTATTTTACCAATTATTTATTTACTTCTATTATTTTTTTAAGATTTTTCTTTTTTTCAGTTAATAAAAGTTTTTTTGTTTTGAATTTTGATTTAGAGTGTAAAAACTAATTGATTTATTATATTAATTATAATAAAAATAAAAATAAAATAATAATATTAATTATAATAATATTTCCATCTACTTTCTTTTGTTTTTTATTTTATGTTTTTATTTGTTTTCAAATATTCTTTTTATAACATACACAAATAAAATATGGGCTACAGTATGGTGTATTTATATGTGTTGAATTGAAATGTGTAAAAAATAACAAAAAAGAAAGAAAATAGAGAAATAAAATATACCTTATAAATCAGTTCAATTTGTGTATTTGGCTTGTGTATATGTAAGTACTAGTATTCTGTGACTGTAGTGTTTAATTGGGATAATATGAAGGTGTAAACAGAAATTTTAGGGAATTGTTTCTTTAAAGTTCATTAATAAAAACCCAAAAGTGTCTCATGTTACGGCCTTTTTCCTTAGATTATTTGATTTTATATCATTTTTATTAGTCACTATGCTCTTAGCATTTGAAATGCAATCAATTGCTAGAGCAAACCAAGTAGAAAACAAGATTTGCAAACCGTTCCACCTGCAAGTATCAGGCTTCTAAAAATGCAAAGAACCGTTTCCAGTCATAATAGAAAAGGTTTTACACACTTTGGAGTTTCAACCAAATATAAATTAAGAGTATTATTAATATATATCTACATATATATTTTTTAAATACCTTTGATTTTAAGAAATCATTACTTTAAACTCTGTATTTCGTTTAAGTGTGTGATTAATTAATTAATTGTATAAATCAACAAACATTAGCAATAAATATACTTGTTTTTAACTGTAAAGATTTCATTTCAATTGTTAATCTATTTAATGTGAATTTGTGAGTGTCTGTGTATATGGCTAAGTGTGTGAATTTTTATTGATTCAATATGAAATGAGATCCATTGGAGCAACAATATTGCGGTTTTATACCTAAGAAAATAGCTTCATGCAATTATTAATGTCTGTATGTCTACATGTGTGTATGTATGTTGTGTTATTTATTTATTTATCAATTTACGGATGTATATATATAAGGGCTTATGTATGTACCTATATATTTATGTAGTATATCTGTATATATGTATGTATGTATGTGTATTTTAAAATTTATTGTGTTTGTATATAGAATAAAATAAAAGCAATCCACAACATATACATACATAAATATTTATAAAATAAATAAAAACTGTATTTTTTTCGGAATGTTTTATTGTTTTTTTTTTACAAGAGTTTTTGTTTTTTAAAGAAAAAAAAGGAGAAAAACTTTTGTGTCTTTTTTTTAAATTTTTAATAAAAAAATCTTGTTTATTATTCTCTTTAAAATATTTTAATTATATTTATTTATTTATTATAGTTGTATTCAACCATACCGATTACCTTAATAAAGTATGAAATTTTTTAATTTCTTTTTTTTTTAATTTAATTTCAAGTCATATCTTTGTATTTTTTGTAAATGTTTGTGTGGGTTATTTAACTATTTTATTTTCATATTTGTTTGTATTTTATTTATTTATTCTATAAATATAAATTGTAAAATTGTATGTTTTATTTTAACGTTTTACTTATTTAGTTTGGCTCTATTTAATAGTTTTTGGCCTTTTATTTTAGCATGCTGGAGCATAAACTACATTTATTTTTAATACAATTAAAAATTTTTTTATTATATTTTTAATTTTCTATTGGATTGGTTTAACTGAAAATAGTAAAATAAAAACAGTTGTGGAGGGTTTCCAAGAGTTATTTTTTGTATTCATTATTTAGTGTTTAAAGAAAAAATCCTGAAACGTTTCCATTTATTAAGATTTTCAAAATGTCTTTTGTCAAATAAAAAATTTCTTTAAAATTAAATTGATATTGAAAAAATTAAAAAGTCTACCATCTGCCAAAGTCTTTAAAATGGTGATAACCTTAATCCTGGGAATTAAGGAAATATAATCTAGAAGATAGATAACGTAGTTTGGAGTAGTTATATCATCTAAATGGTTACACCAGGTTTGATTATATATTGTTATCCGTTTATTATTGCTTTTAACTTTGAATCTACGAAATCATTTTTGGACATAGTATATCGCATCCCATCTTATAAAAATGTACAAAAATAATTTTGTATCTCTTAAAGATCAAAGCTTAGGAAAATTTCCATTATTTTCTTATGTCAAAAAAAAGAATTTTCAGTTGAGCGGTGTCAACTTAAAGCCTACAATGAATTTCTTAAAGTACGTTAAGCTATATTTACACTACCTGAGTTCTCAGCTGAGAAAAACAACTGCGATGCATTTAGACAGTGCAATAACATATCTGATTTTGATTTTTGATATTGTAGTCTGAGCTCAGTTGAAAATAGAACGTATTCTGTTTTCAAATAGTTCGCCATCTGAGTTTTAACTGTCATTTTCTTAGCATTTGATACTAAACTCAGCTGAGAAGTCAGGTAGTGTAAATATAGCTTTAGCAAAAAATTTTTAATTTTACTTTATCCTTGGTGTCATTATGTCACCCTTCCAAACATGGTCTGTCGTTATCAGTGATAATACATTATGCAAGAAAGGTGATCTAATTAATGACATGGCATTTAATATGGCGCATTTAACATTTTAATGTATTACGTTGATTCATAGTTCTTAAAAGGGTGCTCTAGATTACGCTACTATAACAATAATTTAAACGTCTTTTAAAAAAATTCTAAAACAAAAATATGCCACCAACTTTAGTCAAAACGACAAAACTTAATATACTATCTTATACTCTTCTAGTAGAACTGAAAATTTTCTTTTTAAAACTGAAATATGTTGCTGTGCTAAAGCGTACATCTGTGCACGCACAGTCTTAAATAAAGTACAGCTTTAATACAAAAAGCTTAAAAAAATGTATTTTTATAAAAGTCTCTCACTGGGAGAGTTCAGCTGGTTCGCGACTTACTATAAATTATTTGTATCTACACCTCAACATACCCTTTTAGTTTATTGACTAATATTTTTATTTTAGTTGTGTTGTAGTTTATATGTTATTAACACATACAGATTTTCTTTAAATAAAATTTCATGGACCTTCCCCACCACTGTTTAAATACGTAAACAAAAACAAAACAAAGTTAAGGATTTAACATTTATTTATTGGTTACGTTTTTGGTTTGCTAAAGAAAAATTATTTAAATAAATTTAATATTTTTTCTTGCTCTATTTTATAAATAGCGTAGACATTAATAGTAAAGGGGCTTACAGGGATTTTATTTTAATATATTAAAGTTTTTACTTTTAATTCCAATTGGGTTAAGGAATACAACACTGGGTTTAAATGTTATTATATTAAAAATTATACAATATATTGAATGGTTTTTTTTTCTTTTTTTTTTTAATGTAATTTATTAAACAACAAATTCTTTAAGTACTTTTAAAGGATTGACTACAGTTTTGTATAAATATTTAAAAGGTTTTTTTTTCAATAAAATTTCTTGTTTTTTTTTTGGCTTGGTTGGGTTGAAGTTGACCTAAATTTAGATAAAAATCATAAGGAAATATTAAAAATATTTATGTTATATTTAAGAGATTGTTTGGTAAAAGGTTTTTGCCTAAATAATTTTCTACTTTCTTTTTGCTATTTTAAAGTTGGAATTTTTTTTTAATAAAATCAAAAAATAAAATTTATTCTATAGATAAAATTTTTGTTATTTTAAGGGGAGGGTAAGTAAATACATTTATGTTTTGGCACTCTGCTTGTAGCAGTTCTGTTTATGGAATTTTATTAACGTAAATATTTTTATTTTTAAAGTTTATAGTAAAAACTTAGGGTCTACCTATTACTCGTTTCCGTTTCCGTTTCCATTTTTTTTTATTATTTTCATGTTGTTTCTTTTTATCAGTTCCATTTTGTGTCTTTTATTTTCGTTGCTTTCACCGTGTAAATGCCTACCTAAATATTTTTTTATTATATATTTATTTTTTTGATTTGTTTCCTTTTTAATATTTTAAAAATTGTATTGAATTAAAAAAACTCCTCAGTCAGTTATTGTTTTGTGTTTTTTTTTCTGTATTTGTTTTTTAGTTGGCATATTGAGTTAGTCTAGTGCATTAACTGCCATTAACATCGACAGCAATGGGCTGTGAACAAAGTCCAGCATGCAGATTATTTGTAAAATGAGCCGGTGGAGAAGCTGGTGGTGTTAGGGGAGATGCATGAACTTTGCCATTTGTAGCCGCTTTTGTTTCTGTTGAAGCCGTTACCTCAAATATAGTTGGTGGTGGAGGTGGCAATGTATTGTAAAAATTAGTTGACTCTTCGCTTTGGGGAGAATCTGTTTTTCCATTGGTAAGAGGTGGTGGCAAGTCCTTTAAATTAAATATTTCTGGAGGCGGTGGTGGTGGTAAAGAATCAAGTTGTTGGTCACTTAAATCACTAATCAGTTGTTCTTCTGTGCTCGGTGGTGGTTCAGGCAAACTAATTATACTGTCATAGCCATTTTCCATGTCGTTTGGGAAATGACTAATAGGTTCTAAGTCAGCATGGCCATTCTGTAATTGTGGGGACTTTACTAGGTCGGGTAAAGTGTGTCCACCATTTGTTAAAGGCTGTGATGTAAGAGCCTCCTCTTGAATCGCTTCCAATGTACTTTCTTCTTCAGCAAGTTTATTGTTTTCTTCTGATGCAATTCCATTAATTTGTAATGGACTTTCTTTTTCATCAGTTATGTGCTCATTTTGCTCTAAATCTGTTATTTGGCATTCCAAAACTCCATCAGCGTTTAACATACTAGTCTCTTTTGTTTCTTCATTATTCAAGGGAATTGCATTAGGAAGACTTGTTTCTACGGTGTTCTTCATAATTTCCGTTTCCTCTGTTAAAGAATTTTCCAAAAGGTTTTTGCCATTTGTAAGACTTTTTTCTGCTTCACACGGTTTAACAGAATTTTCCAAAGTAATTGCGGTCCTGTCTTTCAATGTAACGGTCTCTAAAAGTTGATCTGGAATTTCTATATTAGCAATCTCATCCGAAATATTGTTTTTTATAACTTGTTTTTCTATAGGAGATGAAACCGAAGTTCTATTATTAGTTATTGAAGATTCATCTAAAGGCATTACTAAAGCATTTTTCTGTTCTGGTAAAATCGTCTCCAATACTAAAGAATCATTTAAATTTTCAGTTGTATTTAAAACAGGAGACTTAGTTGTTGCGGTAGATTTTACAGGAGATAACGAATAATGAGCCTTAGGGCTTTCAATATGAGCAGGCGTTATATGGACCTCAATTTCAACTGGAATTTTATTATTATACACTTTTTGGGGTGTAGCTTCTTTGTTAGATTCCTTATAAAAAACTGAATTATATATTTCTACTTTTTTAACTTCAGTGACGATAACATTGTCAGCTTTCTCTTGAGTTTTCTCATTTTGCTTTTGAGCCGGCGATTCTCCTGAATTAGTCCTTTTTTCTTCATCTTCTGGCTTTTTTGCAGCTTCCATTATATCTTCTTTATTTTTGTTTTCTTCATTTATATCTGGTGAATGCTTCAGGTAATGATCATTTTCCGGATTACGATCATCGTCCTTAACATCTTTGGCATCACACTTTAAAACCGCATTCCCGGTAGTTGTACTATTGCAGTAAATACTCTGCTCAACTACATACAACTCTTGATTACCATAATTGTATCCCTTATTGGAATCATTAGATGAAGTAGAACTTAAATCGGACTGTGATAGACCAGTATTGGTCGTATAGCCATGATCAATAACTTTATCGTTATTCTTTTCCAGAAGTTGTGGAGAACTCGTTGGCTCCTCAACTTCTTCGATTAGATGTAAACTTCTAGGACCTTCTTCGATAATTTCTGGGGGTGGTGAATGTATTTGCACCTTTTCATTGTTTATAAAATTCTTTTCATTGGTCATTTTGTAGCTCAAACCTCCGTTATTTTGTTTTGTCTCAAACATTGAAAACATTTTTTCAGTTCCCTCTGTGACAGGACTTTCTGGTATATTTTTAGAGTCTATACCACGAGCAACTTCAACAACGAATACTCCGTCCTTATTATAGTCCATTTTCGTTTCTCTTGCTACACGGGAAATATCCTTTAAAGTTATTAGAAGAAATTAAAGAAAAAACACATTTTTGTATTTTTAAAAATATTTATACCGAAGAAAATTGATAATTTTATATAATTAATTTTAAAAAGAGATTTTGAAAAATCGTTAAGTTTTAAATGAATGTAAATTGGAGGTTTTTATGTGCTTGGAATAAATTACTTCGCAGACCACAAGTAAGAACAAACCCTTTAACCTTTTAATTGATTTTTTTGATGGCTTTTCATAGTAATTAATGTTGGCTTACTTAAAATATTCGGACACATTTAACTGTCTATTGGGAGACATTAACTCGCTATAAGTAAAACGAAAACTATTTGGATTCATTACACAAGTTTTTCTTATTTTTTTTAATTTAAAATAGACTAAGGCCAGAACATCCTTTATAAATTATGTGATTTTTTTATGAAAAATGCTTCAGTTGAAGATCGTACGCTGCGTCAATTTGACGGCCGATACAAGTGTCCATCAAAACGACTGGTTTGATTAACCGTTTACTGTTAACGCATCTGAAGGAAGCAACGGAAAAGTAAAAGCTGTTGTGGTTAAGCATAGTATTGGGGACAATGGGCTCAGTAGATACTGAAAGTTGGCTCAATGTTAAAACTGACATATTTGTATTAGGACCAATCAACTGGAGATCATCCAGGCACTGCTACATCCTGTGGAATCTTAAGTCATCATCAACGCGAACAATAAGAAGGTATTTTTACTGATTAGCTGTGTATACTAAAAATATTTTATGCGTCACACAAACGATTTTCAATATTAAACATTTTGCGATTGTAATCGAAATGATCGTGTAAAATGGCCATCAAAAAAGTTAAACGAACAAACCAGTAACTTCTGACGACTTGGAAGACAACATTGTACCAGTTATTGCCGAAATAGGGTCCTAAGGACTTTGAGAAGTTGCAAAAAATTTGACTTTCTGGTTGCATTACATCTGCCCACATGCCCGAAATCATGTACATAAAGTCGAATATTTATTTTAGACTATTTTTATTCAAAATTTTACCACCTCCAAAAGCATATATTAACCAAACACAATAGTAAGAAAAAGTACTTTTAACTAAACACAATATGTAGTAGGAAAAGGTACTTTTGTCCTGGTAAACACACTCAAATGAAAACTTAATATTCTTCAAAACTCACATTTCATTTTTTAGTAAAAAAATATTTAAAAAAAGGAAAAAGTCTATTATGTAACATATTTTTAACATACATATAAAATTATATACAATTTAAAAAAATATTATAAAATGTGTAACATAGAAAATAAACACTAAAAGCTTTTTAAAGATGACGTGCAATTGTGTTTTAATGCTAGAAATAAACTGAAATCCAGAAAACCGTCCAAAATGTCTGTTGTTTTAGAAAAGAAAGCACACGAATACAAACACACACAAACATACATTTATTTACAAACGAAGGACTCATTTGCAAGCAAAATTTAAAGCAAAAATTACATCTAAAACGAGTTTGTTTTAAGAAGAGTATTCTTTTTTAGCATACAATTTAACCAACTATATTTTACAGTGTAATAATTTATTTTGTTTACAGCCACCAACACCAATATATTACATGAATATAAATTTTATAATACAACAACAATTTGTAATAAATTTTTGAAAAAGTTTCAATAGTAAATAATAAGTAGTAGAAATTAAAGTGGTTAGATTAATTCTTTAACGACATTTAAGAAAGGAAAAATGTAACATTCTTGTAATTTGGCTGATCTCTACTTAGCAAGAAAAAAATAAATAAATCAAAAGAACTTATATATACATAAATGTACAATAACAACAAACACATCTAAGTTTTTTTTTGATTTGTTATTTTTCAACATTTTGAAAAGGAACACAAACAAACAAACACTCATTCAAAAAAGAGACACAACGATTTCGTTTTATTTTGCTTATTCAACTTACATTGCGCTCTTCCGTTTCTACTGTTAGAAGATTATTTTCCATAGTCATTTTAGTTATTGAACCATTTGGTCCTGGCATTTCAACATCATCGTCATCATCACCACCGTCCTCACTATCAACATCACCACGGACGGTATGTATACACTTAGTAGTTGTTGTTGTTTGTGTTGCTAATGTTGAGGGAGATGATGCTGACGTAGGTGTTTTTGGTTGTGCTTGTTCGTGTGTTATTGGGGAAGACAAGGCTAAAGAAAGTTTTAAAGAATCATTTGTTTTGGAGGCAGTCACAGAAGTTGTCTTAGTCGTGGCATTATTAGTAGTATTGGTATTAGAGTTAGGGGTCATTGAAAATCTAACATTACTATCGGTAGTAGTGGACGGTTTATTGGACGTATCTGGATATTTTTCTAAAGCATCCTTAAAACTATTAGCAGGAAATGAGGATGGTTCATGGACAAACTGTAATGGTAAATTAAAATTAAATAACAAATGAAATTTATATCCAAAGATTTTAATGGTTGTAAATATTTTTTGTTTCGACTTCAAACCAAAGAGCAAAGAAAAATTAATGTCATGCCTTTTGTTTTATGGATGATAATGTTTATTTTATTTAACATAATTGAATGATAATGAAAATTCGAATGTTCATTTAAAGCAAATAGAAAATGTAAATGCTTTTTTATCTATTATTTTATATTTTCTAAAATAGCTAAAATTAGATTACCTCGCCTTTTTCCACACCATCATCATTTAATGGAATTTTCGTTTCCGTTTGATCTGCATATCCTCCGTTGTCCATTAAGCCCGAATGGTATTTTTTGTACAAATATCTTATTAAAAAAACACACAAACATTATTACACAGTTACCTAATGTTACAATATTAAAACTTAAACTCAAACATTATATACATATAATCAACATAAAAAAAAACTGCACGCGTATATCAATATTGAAAATGATTGCTGAAATTTTATTGGCAAATTGTAATTGCAGATAAAAATCATTGATTGAATTTACTTAAGACACCGTCAACGACAATGTCAAATACTTTGAAATTTTCTTTTGTAAAAAATAAAACTAAAGCTACAAAATTGTTCTTCATAAGTTTGACAAACAAAATCGTATAAAAAACAAATGAAAGAGATGATTAAAATAGATATGACTTGGTGGCAAAGACCTGTAGTTCAATAGAGCAGAATGAGTGTCTTTGGACAATGCACAGTGGGTCATTTTTAAAAACAAATAATAGCAAATATGATACTCTTAAACTACTGATTATATATGTATGTTAAAAATGTTCTCTTTTAGAACAGTGTTAGCAAAAATAAACAGTTAAAGCACAGACGATACAGTGGGACAAAGTCTTACATATAAAATGAGTTTAAATTTAAAATTAATACTGATTAACTAAAAATTTTCTTTGGTTGAGCCTAAATTATAAATTTGAAATAGCGAGATTTACCTAGAAGACGATTTTAAGCAAACATACATGAACAGTTTTATTTTATTTCAACGACAAAGTTCAATATATTTAATAGTTCCAAAAAAATGTTTGATTTAGTAAATAGAGGACACAGTTTCTTTTATACCGTTTTTCTATTTCTTATTTTGATATATTGATATTTATTATATACTCCTAAATAGCTTTTCATCACAAATAATCATATTTTTTGTGCAAGTAAATGAGATTTTTAGCAGCTGGACAAGAACAAAATCCTAAATTAGTTGAGACCACAAAATTATATATTGGTTTGCAATAAAAAGGTATTTAAATTTGTTGTTTAAATTTAATAAGTATTTGCAATGTAAATAAAACGACGCAAAATTTTGTAATCCTAATCTATCAAAAGAATAGTATCCTCTTTTAAAGTGTAGCACCCTTCATTTATTTAAACTATATAAATATGTCTGTAGTAGAAATGAGATCATGAGTGAAAAGTATCACTCATACAGCCTTATTCACGTGAGGGTAAAAAATATAACTCACAATCACAAAATACTCACGAAACAAAATTTAGCAAAATCTATTTTTTTATTAATAATATTGTTAAAAAATAAATAAAAACGAAATAAACACGAAATAAAAAACGAGAAATTAAAAATGTGTATGCTTGTTAACTACGTCATTTTTTAAACACGATTATTATCATTCAGGTAAGCACTCACACACCTCCTACTCGGCAAAATGTTTAAGTTTATTTATTTATTATTATATTGTTATTACTTTTATTTGCTTTGTCAGGCTCCCACTGTGCAACTTAAGGACAGATAGAATAGCTTTCCGTTTACTTCCCTTTTTTGTCTTACAAATTTGCGCATAACAACATTAATTATGATTAGAGCTAATAAGATTGAAAATGCTTCAGTTGAAATGATTTTCTGTTATTTTATTACTGTTCTTGAATCATATACTTTAACTCTAATATAATTTTTAATAAATCTTGAAAGCTATTCATCAAAGTTTGCCATTAGACTGCGTCTTTAATCTAAACTTTGATTAAATATTTTATAAATAGTTCACAAACTTTTAAATTTTATTTATAAATTAACTTATTGTCTTATTCTTTTTGAAAAATATCATGTCATTCAGAAATATCTTGTTGTCAAAACCATTTCGTTTTCAGTTGTTATGAAATATTATTCACCAAAAGTATTTTGAGTGCCTTAACTCCTGTCAATTAACTTTATTGCAGTTATACATTGCAGATATTTATTTGACTTGCATATGGTCAAATTGGTCATTGTTCTGTTGCTTAACTGTGTCATGGTGCCAGGGTTTTATGTATTAAAAAGTAAAATATTAAATTAATTTTAATTAGGGTTGGACGAAATTCAATTCATCAATATATCGATATTTTTTAACATCAATGGATATATTCCGTCGATATTTTACTTTGCAATATATCGAAATATCAATATTTTTTCTTGCAATATCTTTTGATATTTTTGAATTCTGGTTTCGTAATTTGTCAGGCTTCCTTGGTGTCTTCGATAGTAAAAGCCATTTGACAGGTGAACACATCATACAGAGGGTGATCCTTATGTCAGCAACAAAAAGTTACTTTTTTAATTATACTTTTTAATGCCTTACTTTGTAGTTTCACCACAATATAGTTTTCTGTTTTAATTGTTTTTATGTCAACCGTTAAACATCAATAAAAAATAACTTTTTGTTAATAAAGTTCGTTTTACCGGTATCTTATGAATTAACGAAAAATATCGATATATCGATATTTTAGACCGGCAACGATATTAAAAAAAAATTTCGATATTTTTTTTTGCATTTGCCCATCCCTAATTTAAATATGTCATTGTTGCTACATACCACATTGACATTATTATTGACACAGTTAACTTTTAGCTTTATATGCGTCGTTTAAAGACCGATTGGCTAAAGAATTAATGGAAATGGTCATAAAAGAATATGTGTATCTTAATACAGACGCAACCAGTCTGTGAAAATTTTATTTTAGTTGTGATTTGGGCAACCGGGTTTTTTTCTTTATATCTCAGCAGGTTACTGATCAAATTAAAGGCATTTAAAAGTCCGTAGAACATCTGATGGCTTAAATATTAGAAAAGTTTGTAATACACTAGAGTATTAGCCAACTGTTTCTCTGTGTATTAGGATTCAAAATTATTCGAAAAATTTAAAAGGGTTATTTAAAATCAAAAACCAAGCGGCAAACTTACATTTGTATACAGTTGTCACACATGGCAAGGGATTTAAAAGTAGAGATGGAACTGTAAGTCACTTTTTTGGTTTACGGTCATGCGTGAGTGGATAGACTTTTGCCACAATTACTTAAATTTTCGAAAGTTATAAAAATACTTATTCAAGTTCAGTTACGCCAATTTTTTATTACACATACGATTAAGCATGTTTGAATTATTGAAATAAAAATTAAATAAGACCCAGCAAAAACTGGGTAATGACTTGTTCTTACTCAATAACATATTTTTCAATGAGTATAACATACCGTCTGCATTACTTAGAAGTAATTTTCTAATAACAAGATTGTATTTTGAAACGTAATAATTTATTCATGAGATTTCTAAAAAGAAATAAATCCTGCTTATACTTTGGCTGAAGAAATTGTTAGGAGCCACTTAAATTAGTTTATTACGATTCTTATTACTTAACTCTTACTTAAGTTAAAATCTCATCAGCAAACATTCATTAAACAAAAACTCGTACTTTAAATAAAACTCAAGGATAAGTACATTTATTTAATTTAAAAGTGTCTAAGCAAAAAATTATATGTTTTGAAATGTTTTTTTCAAAAATAATATTTTCAAGTGAGAATTCAACAAATAAAAATGTTACCCTTTTTCACTCTCTTACAGGTCTAAATACCTAATTCCGGTAAGCTTTAATTTTGCGGAGATACTACAAATTTTAAAAATATAATAGAGGCATTCGTTTAATCACTTTAATGCCGTTTATACCTCTTAAACTTTATATTTTTTATGAAATTGTACGAGTTTTAAAGGTATAAGAGGCATTTACGCGATTAAGCGAAAACCTCTAATATAAATGCTATAAGGTTATCTGCATAACTATCAATGTACCAGTAACTTAAATTTAATTATAAAAGTCCACCATAATTTTTTTTATAAGATTCCAATTTCACGCATTAATAAAAATCTTTAGAAAACTGTTTAAAAATAAATGAAACCTTATTAGATGTTAAATGACGTTGCCTTAAACTTTAAAATAAACTAAGTTTGCCACAATGATTTTCATAAATAACGTGTAAAACAAAATTATGTAAATTTATTAAAAATTTAAGCAATCATTTTCACGTGCCTAAGTATTCATAACTCAATATTAAAAAACAATATAATTAAATACTTGTAACATAAAAAATTTTAAATTTAAAAGCGTATACCTTAATGCCCAGAACATACTGCAGGTGACGACAACGGGTAATATTACAATGAATAGGCCAATAGCCAGCGATATTAAATTTACTATGTCTTCTAGAGTAATTTTTTTTAGAGGGAGAGTTTAAAAAAAAAGAAAGACACAAATATTTAAAAAAGTTATACAAAATGTTAGGGAGATTAAAAATATTACTGCAAACATCATTAAAAATAAATTAAAAAAAGTTAAAACAATCAGGAAACAGTTTTAGGAACAGGTAGAGAACTCATTAAAAGTATTTTTAAGTATTAAGCCAAGCATATCAAGATGTGTTGACTTTGCTATGTTGGCATAGTACTTACCTGTATTTTTATCCTCCAAATCATTGACATCTTCCATAACGGAAAATGCTGTTGCGTTACTCATGCGTTCGTTTTGAGTTAAATTCGCATTTAGGAATGGCATGGTGGAATTACTCATGCTTACTTTGTTTAGAAACTCTTTAAAGGTTGTTATATTTTGTTCATTGCTATTAACACCCCCACCGCCAGTGTTACTGCCGCTGACTAGAAAAATCTCCCCTGAGTCTTTAACATCTGCACTTAACTCATCTTTGCGCATATTATTTACGCCGTAATTGATATACAAGTGTGCAGAGTCTACAACGTGATTTTGGTGTTGCTGCTGCTGCTTTTGTTGTTTTCGCAATTTAGTAATGAAGGCTGATGTGTAGGGTGAGGAAGATGATTTACCCACAGCAATTGGATTACCAAAGGGATATGAACCTTCAACACCGTCAAAACCACCGTCAGCGCTTTCATCTATAAGGTCGCCACCATATTGTATTGATGATTCGTCTACTCGTTGGTTGCTGTTAACAACGTCTACATCATGGTTGTTGTTGTTGTTGTTGCCACCATTTATTGTATTCTCGTCTATGTCGCTGTCAAACAAAATGTTGGTATTGCTGTTGTCATTGTCGTCGTATATGCCTGAACGATGCAATTGTGCTTCGTTGGGCATAAAATCGATTTCTTTTAGTTCAATCTGTGGTGGCAATTCACCGATAACAGGAACCCCTATAGATATTTCCGGTAATATTGCTGGTTGAATAATAAGATCTGCTTGTGGTGTGGCCACATTATGTTCGTGTTCGTGTTGTTGTTGTTGATCTGAAGCATATGTTGTTGTAATGGTTGTATCCGGCGACTGTTCTACTTCTATTATTGACTCCCCCACATACGTAACATCTAAAGGAGGCGAAGGCTCATTACGATTGCGATATATTTTCAAGGAATTTGCTTGATTACGCCTGGAAGAAAGTAAAATGTCCTCTTCATACAAATGATGACGAGGATTATTATTTTCTTTAGTTTGGGCATTAGGACTAGTGCTAGCAATATAGTTAGCAGGAAAGAATTGAGACTCCAACTTAAGCTTGCGCTCTTCATTCTTGGCATTGGGTAATGATTCTCCAACTTTGACCTCAGTATTAGAGATATAAAATATAGTATCTGAATCTCTATCAAAATTAGTTTGATAAGGGGGCGGAGGTGGTAGTGGAGGTGGTGTTGTATATAGTTCCTTTACACCGCTTATAAATAATTCATCATTATCTTTAGATTTAAATTTTACAGACGAATCTGTTACATTATTTGTATCTATGATTTCTACCACCAAAATTTCATCGCTTCTCACCTCCTTGCCACCATTCGAGTTTGATGGTATTTTAAGTTTGATATTGTTAGAGACTTTGCTGTCATCATAAGATTCGTCTTGTACTTTTTCATTATTATTGTTATTGTACTCCGATTGGGGATAAGAAAATTCCAAATCTTCACTTTCATTGCCGAATGACTCTGATACATTAATGTGTATTTCTATAGCTGCGGGTTCAGGTTTACCAGAAGCCACTTGTATGGTACTATAGTTAATCGGCTCCTGGGTAGAAGTTTCCGTACGATCTATGACATACTGTGTAAAACGTTCTTGCTGTATGATAGCAATAGGAGGCTTGGTTGTTTTTCCTAAAGAGCTTTCGTCTCTTACATGATCTTTATTTTGATAATTTTCAGAATTTGAAGAGGCCACTATGGAATCTGAAGACGAATCTGAAGTGGAATCATATACCTCTATTTGTATGTCAGATATTTTTGATTCGGTTTTCCCTTTATCCACTGCCCCTGCCAAAGGCTTTTCGTTATCTTCTGAGGTAAATAGAGTGTTAGCCTGTACCATTGGAGTTATCGTTGCCACCGATTCCATTACTTGAAATACAGTGGTGGATAAAACTGGGCCTGATTTAGCTTGTGGTTGAGTTTGCTGGAAAGCGTTCACAGTTACCGCTTTAAAGGAATCGCTTAGCGTTTGCGTTGTTGCAGCTGAAATATTTTTGGGTTGTGAACTTTCAGATTTAATAGGAGTGGCTGATATTTGCTTTACAATTGCTTTGGCAGGAATCTTAGTTTCAGACAGCAAATCATCTTCACCATTATTAAAAAAAGTTACTTTTGGCTGTTGTTTACCTTCCATTGATTTCTTGAAAGTGTTTGAAAGTTTTTCGGAATTTTTTATGACTTGCGTTGGTTTATTGGAATATTTTAACATATCATGTTTGTCTTTAAATTCAAAAAACGTTTCCGAATTTGAATCTGGCTGATCAGATTGCATTTCCAGGATATCTTTATCGTCATTGGAAGAACTTTTAATGCTTGTAATTGTTGGTAATTTTTCTTCAGTTTGGTGTGGTTCGCCAATCTCGGCTTTGGCCTTTAACTCCGTAAAATGGCCCTTTCGTAATTGTGATTCTATTTCAACTAAATGCGGATTTTTAGTACTTGTTACACTGTCTGCATGATGAATTACATGAAATGTTTTTTCTTCCATTAAAATTGGGCCCAAATAGCCATGTTTTATGGGCTTTAACAAGGGTTTATTTGAAACTGCCGTAGTTGTCGACTGAGTTGTAAGGAGAAAATATTTTTCATTTTCTACAGAGCCTTTAACATGAACGTCTTGCTTATTGTGTAACAAAGCCTCCACATAATGTTTGTCAATTAACTGCTTCTTTTTTATATTTTTCAAACCATCATGGCCATTATCGTGTTGCCCTACCACCAATATCGGGGACTGTTTTAATTCATCAGTTGTCTTTAAAGATGGTTTCTCTAAGTCAATCAATTTTAAAACTGTTTCAGTTGTGAAGGTTTCATTTGAATTTTCCATTGCGTTTTCTATTGTTGTTGAAATTTCTTGATTTGTTTTAATTGAAGTAGTTTGTTGTTGTTCTAATGGTAAAAAAGTTGTTGCTAAGTCTACCGTATCCTTTATTATTTTGGATTTGTGTTTGTTAGTTTCTTCGTGCAACATTACTTCCCCTGTAGTTGCCAGGGATATATCTTGTATAGGATTTTCAGTTGATTTAAAGTCATCGAACGTTTGTTGTGTTGCTGTTGTTATTATTTCATACTCCTGTTGGGGCTTAGTTGTGACACCATCGTAATTATCGGCTTGGGTTTCTGCTTTAACTTTTGTATCCACCTCTTCTTTGTCTGATTCTGTTGATGGGTTGTATGTAAGTGTTTCTGAGAGTTCTGTTGTAAAGTTTTGTTGTTCAGTTTCACTTTTATAGTCATTAACAAAATTTGTTGTTGATGTCATTGTTATTGGTAAAGACAATAATTCTGATGTAGTTGTTGTTTCCGCATTGTCTGTCGTTAAGGTGAGTACAGTGGGTGTTAAAATTTCAGTAGCAATTTCTTTTGTTTCAATAGTTGTTAACAATAGATTTTCATTTTCTGTTGTAACCATAGGATCTGGTGTATATCTGTTGTTGTCGCTTTTATTTTCATTTTCATTTGCTATTTTAATGATGGTTGTATCTTGCAGAATTTGTATTGTTGGCTTTGTCGTTTGCAGGGCAACATCGTTTTCTTTAATTGCTGTTTGCGTATTTGTTAAAGCCTTTGGAACTTTAGTTGTGGCTTCCTTAAAATTCCTAATAGTTGTAATATCGTCAATATCTTTGATGTTTAAAGGTGCAGACAATACCGGGGGTATTGTAAGATCATCTGTTTGTTTGTGGTTCGAAGTGGCATAAGAGGATGTGTCTATGGTGGCCTGTGATGTTAAGGTAAACACTTGTTTAGGCTCTTCAGTAGTTACTGGAATTGTATTTATAGTAGCTAATGAAATATCATAGATTTGTTTAGGTGGCAAAGTAGAGAATCGAAAGTTGGTAGGGGCAAGTGTAGTAGTTTTGGAATCCTCCAACATTTTAGTTGAGGTTTCTTGTTCCAATAATAAAGCTGTTGCAGTTGTTTGTGGTTCTAAAATTTTTTTCGACTTTTCACTTTTATCAATAGATTGAGTTACTTCAATTGAAGTTTCCTCTGAGGAAATTTGCTTGCTAAACGATTTCTTTAAATGCTGCAATTTTTCCCGTTTATTAATTATTGACTGATTTTTATTCAATTTCGTTTTAAACGATTTCTTTTGCGTGTCCAAGTCTTTAAAATATTTTGCAGAATGTTCCGGTTTTATTAGTTTTTTTGAAGAATCCATTGTTTCCGGTGTAATACCAATTTCAGCGGAGGTCACTATTAAAGTGGGTGTATTACCCTGAACTCCAATTGTCAAGTGATGTGTGGGAGCTGATTGTATATTATAGCTTAGAGCCAAAAGTAAAACAGTCAGCATTAAGCTGCTCGAAACACTTGAGAATATCATATTGGCTTCAAAACTTAAACTGTTTTTTTAAATTTATTTTCTATTAGTCTTTAAACTCTTAACATATTTCTCGCTATAAAACTATTTTTCACTTTTTTCCTTCTGCAAGTTCAATGTCAAATGCTTTTTTTTTATTTTCACTCACACATATTTACGTAGTTTCAAACCTTTAAGCAAATTGTCTGTGACGAATGCAATTTTGAAATCAGACTGAGTAGAATGTGCTTGAAGAGTCAATCAACTTTAAGCCATTTCATTACCTTCTATTTTGTCTGTTGTTTTTGTGTTAGTTTTTTAATACGAATTTTACACTTTTTTATTAAATTTTTTTACTTTTGCCAGGTAATCCAGGGGTCCTTGCAAAAGTATAAATTTAAAGAATATTTTTTGATTTAATAAAACTATTTTCTTACTGATATTTTTTAAATTTTTTGCACTCCCATTTAAATAGACTGACACTCCCGTATTTCACTTAACTTTTGTTATTTAATTTATTCATAAATAACTTCCAATATATTTGTAAAATAATTTTTTATTAAATATTAATTTGGCACATTTTTTTAAATTATTTTCTTTTAAAACTTCTTTTTTATGCTTTTAATAATATCATTTAATGTTTTTTAGAATAACAAAAATTTTATTGTGCGTTTTATAAGCTTTTCAATTTGAACCGAAAGCTCCAAGGACCCAACACGTACTGTGAAATTACCTTAACAAACACCAATTTATAAAGGATTTTATCTCATGTCTTGTATAGACTTGATAGCTTTTGGAGAATGGAATAATTCAAATACCAAAAAAAGCTTTCTAGCGGCATATCACATATAAATAACAAACACGAGCTTTCACTGAATTATTTCTATATAATTTAATAATTCTCTCAGTCTCTCTCTTTAAATCTCATAATCCTATACATTTTTATTCGAATGTTTTTTTTTTTTGAAAACTGTCAAATAGATGACATTGTTTATGTTTTATTAGCGATAGGAATTTAGTAAAAGAAACACAATAACGAAAGCTAAAACAAAAAACATGTTGCATTATGTTGTTTACCTTCGAAAACACTTACAGAACTAGTAAAAGCCAACAGCAGAAGTGGCAAAAACATACAAAAACTAAATTTGAAACAAATATTGGAGAGAGTCTATTTGTTTGTCTTCTTATATTTGTATGTATGTATGTATAAAGATAGTAAATAAAATTACTTACAGAAGTTAAAAGATAAACACAAAAGCACTATATATTAAACTTTTTGTATATTTGATGCATGAAAACAATAAACAGTGAACTTTATTCATTACAAGTAACAAATGCAAAGTTATTTAGGAGAGATAAGGTTTGTGGACAATTCTTTTAATATAATTTAACCTATATTTATGAAAATTTATTTCAATATTAACTTAAAGCAGATTTAAATAAATATTTAAGAATTCATGGAAAATTTTTCGAGCTTTTAATAAATTTCAATATAATAAAATAAAAATCATTTTTTTGTTTGTACAAATTTCCAAATTTTAAGAAATTTTGTAGTACTTTTTAAAATTTCGAAATAGTTTCTAACATATTGTTATTAGAAAATTAAAACATATTTTTTATTTTATTTAAATTTTAAAATTTATCCATATGACTCGAGTGAAACTTTTTATTATGACTTTTCATATGGACTGACGCAAGAAATAATTGATATGCTTTTTAGAACATGAATCAATTTCGCGTTATTAAATTTTTACAAATGTCAGATACATATTTTAATGCTTAGATACAAAATTACACTTGCAATTATCTACCGACCAGAGCTGGAAAATTGTATAGGACAAATTTTTCCTTTGTTTTTATTTTCCCTATTGAAACCACTTTTACGATATTCATAAGAAGATATGTACATATCGTCGTTCGTAAATTATTGTGTTCGATACCGAAAATAGCAAAAATTGAGATAAGACCGATTTTTGGGCAAGCTTTTTGAGATCTATCGATCTGTGAATTCAGTTTTTTGTTATTATTTATAGTTTTTGAAATATGAGACATCGACTTTGTGCTAAACTACACTTAAGTTACAAGCTTCATCAGCAATTGTGCTCAATATGTATGAAGTCGTGAATAAAAAATAAAATTCAATAAAAAAAACCACAAGCTATTGAACTTTTTTTGAAAAACAGATCGCGAAAATTTTTTCAGTTCAGTTTTTTGTAATTGACAATTAAACTTTTAACATTGATTTCCCCAAAAAAAAAACATTGTTTTCATATAGAACACAAAAATTTACGAGCGATGATATGTATATATTTATTTTTCAAATGGCGGATCGCTAGTTAGAGGTTTTAAGTTGTAGTAGTAATATAAAATAAATCGCAGATAAACTGATCGATTCCTGCCTACCCTTATATAACGCCATTGTAAACT
>NDXZ01018502.1:0-21370 GCA_003055125.1 Paykullia maculata
ATAACTATAATATGATACTTAATTTTTTGGTAACAAGCTAATTCTGCACCAAAGATTAAATTTTTCATGTAAAAAAAGGATACCGACAACCCACCACATGGTCGAAAAGTATTTCATTTTGCAAGCAGGAACCAATTAAATACGCAACATTTTATCAAATTTGGTTTGGCAGTTTAGTAGATTTCATAAAATTTATAAATACGTATATAATATGTACATATGTATATAAAAGCTATGTACAAATTTAACAGTTTTTATGTTTTTTATATTTTTATCTTTAAAATGTTTTGTGTACAAATATGTATGTATCAACATTATACACAAGCCTTTGTGACAAAAATATTTTACCGTACGTGATAAAATAAATTGTTCTTCGTGAGCGTGCATGATTGTGATGTTTTTTTATTTCCTCGCATTAAAACGTGCGTGACTTGATTGTTTTGTTCGTGAGCGTAAGTACTCGAGAGTAAAAAATACTAACGCGCACATATCCAATTTGTATACATACATATACATATGTAGGTACATACATATGTATGTATGTTAATATATATTTATAAGTAATGTACCGGTAAAAGGATGCATTATTTAAGGTGTAACGGTTGCCAATGACAACAAAGAAGTTAAATAAAATTCATATGTTCAATTACGACTCATAAAATGTATGTTTAATTTAATTTTGATAAAAGCTTTCTATGAAAAATGGAAGATTATGCACCAAGTCGTTATAAAATGTTGGAGAAAATCGGTGAAGGTGTTCATGGTTGTGTATTTAAGGCTTTAGATTTACAACACAATTGTCCTGTAGCTATAAAAAAGGTGGCTTTAAAAAATAAATTCGGCAACATTTCCTTAAATACCTTACGTGAAATAAAAACTTTACAGTTATCAAAATGTGAATTTGTAAGTTAAATTTAGTAATTGTATAATTTTTCATAACTTTTTTTTAGATTATTAATATTATAGATTTATTTCCGGATTTAATTGGTTTATCCTTGGTACTAGAATATATGCCGGAAACTTTATATGGCAAATTAAAAAATGACCTAAATCCTCTGAGCAGACAACAAGTTCGAAAGTTTTCGCTGATGATGTTAAAGGGTATTGAATATCTTCATAGTTTGGATATTATTCATAGGGTTTGTATAAATTGTATATACATATGTAGGTATGTTTGCATTATGTATTTATAAATAAGATAAACTACGAAAAAATGTAGATTTCGATAACTTTATAACACCGGTTTTGACCGCAACTCTTTTTTTGATTTTCTTAATAAAAAAAAGATAAAAAATAAATTAATAATTATAATTATAAATTAACAACAAAAATTTACATAAAATTTAAGTTACAGTTGCAATTCCTATAAAATTGTAGTTTAAATATATAAAATTTACATTTAGTTTAAAACAGTAGAACTAATGAGTAAAAGAGTGCTAACGATGAAATCATCGTTGCATTCCACTCGGTTAATTAGCATATGGGAAACGGAATTTTTAAATAAAATAACATCCTCAATATAGGTATCACAATTTAAAAAATATATGAACTTTAGGCCAAAATAAAAAATTATTAATAAATTTATTTGTAAATATTCTATTTATTACTATTTTTTCATTAAGTTTTGATCTCGGGTACTATTGCTGTGTAATATTGTTATGTTTGCCATTTGAGACTTTATATTACGAAACTGTTAATAATTGAAATAAAACAATACGTGATATCTTATATATGTAAGAGGAAGTGTATTTACGTATGTATGTATGTACATATGTATTTACATGTGCGAAAGGTAATTAAAGTCTTAGGAAACTTGATTTTTTTATGATAAAAAATTTTGTCCGTATATGTTTTTCGCCTATATCTTTGCGGATTCTGAGTCAATTAGCCTAATTTTTTCAAAAGCTTAATTTTAGTTTTGTGTAAAAAAAAGTTGGTTGTCTTTATGGTGGATATTGTTGTTATTAATGGGTATTGCCAGTTTTCAATACGGATTTTCTCGATATTTCCAAAAGCCACAATCCTGGGTGGCCTATGGGAGCTACGAAAACTTGATTTCAACCAACACACGGACAGACTGACATAGCTAAATCGACTGCCCTATCTATAGGGATCTATAGGGATACATATAAAATCGAAAAAAACTAATCGCGGAAAGAGATTTATTATCAATTTTTTAAAAAACATTGAAATGTTTTTATTTTCAGGATATTAAGCCAGCCAATTTATTAATTAGTGAAAATGAAGTTTTAAAAATTTCGGATTTCGGTTTAGCTCGACTTTATTTTCCTGAGGAGGAAAATAGATTATACTCACCACAAGTTTCTACGCGATGGTATCGTGCTCCCGAAATATTGTGGGGAAGTCAAAAATACGGTACCCCAGTTGATATGTGGGCTGCTGGATGTGTTGTTGCAGAAATGTTAAGAGGCGTACCATTGTTTGCAGTGAGTTTTAAATTCACTTTGAAAAATTTTATTTTATTTAATTAAACAAATTCTGAAAAGTTTGTAATTGTAATTTTCCAAAGGGAACAACTGATATTGAACAGCTGGCTTTGGTTATTCGCACATTAGGTACCCCACGCTTAACAGAATGGCCTGAATTAACATCATTGCCTGATTATAATAAAATAAGGTAATCGATTAATTAAATTAATAATTATTATTAAAGCAGCTTTTTTAAAGTAATAAATTTATTTTGTTATAGATTTCCTAACGCTGTTGGCTTATATTGGGATAATCTCTTTCCTAGCTGTACGTATGCAGTCGAAATTAACTTGGTAGCCAATCTTGTTGTCTATAATCCAAAAAATCGTTTAAAAGCATCTGAGGTATGTTTTTGTTTTTAAATTATAATTGACATACATCTACATATGCATGTATTTTTCAGGCCACAAAACATGAATATTTTCACTAATCATTATTATTTTGTAATTAAATTTAAATAACAAAAAAAATATTAAATAAATAAATTAATATATATGTATTTACATACATATGTATAATGTTTCTTAATTATTTTTTTTTTTATTATAGGCTAGTTCAATTTTTGGGTAATTTTATTTAACACATATGTAAGTCAGATATTCAACATATTTTTTTTAAAGTAATTTTTTAATTTAGTAATTTTCTAGCCCTAATAGAACTAACAAAAATCTAAAACATAGATATTTATAATATGTTGTTTTGGAAATATACCACTTTTTCTTTTATTACTGGACTTTTCAATAAAATTAAATATGTATGTATGGATATGTATAGCCATGTCCAGCATTAAAGTGAAAATAAAATTTTTATAGCTTCAAAACCCTGATGGTTCAACGTTTTTTTTCTTGCAATTTTATATACATTAATTTTTAATAAAGTTAATTTTGAAAAGCGTTCGATCAAAAAAAATTAATTGAGTTTTTGCGATGTGTAAGAAATTTTGAATAATTTTATAACTTTGACCAAGGCGAATTCGCCTTGAATTTGGCTGCGTAAATTTATTTAGACTTAGGCAGCGCTGGTCTCATTTTTAAAAAAAGTGTGGTAACAATATTTGTTTATTTATATTTTGGCGAGCCGCTTAGCTTTCCATGACTTAATTCGTTTTAGTAAAAGAAGCCAAAAATAACTTACTTTAAGTATTAAAGACATGGATAGCGTGAAAAAACAGTTGCTTCAGGCCTCAATTAATCACGGTACCATGCCAGTGGATACTTTGAAAAAAATTATTTCTGCGCTTTGCGATGCATGTAAGTATGAAAATCTAGTGCCGCTCGATTTACATACATAAGTAAGAATTTAAACTATTTTTGCTTAAAAACATTGAATAATAAGCATTTATTGTTTTTTTTTGTTACATACCTACATACATATGTATTCTGCGTATGGGTTAGTACCCGCCTAACATTTTAAAGATTGTTTTGTGATTAATCACCTGAGTCTTCGAGTACTTTTAATGGTCAAAAACTGATTAATCACTTGCGCACTTAAAAAAAGATTCAAAAATTATTCGCGCGTACTCCCTAAAAATGATCTGTTACAACTACAATTACAAAATCTATAGCAATCACAAATATATCACTCGAGCAAAATTTAATATGACAAATACATACATACACAATAAAGTTATAAATTGTTTGTACTAGTATGTACATACATACATATGTAGATTTTAAGATTTCACGTCAACAAATTTACTCGTGCGAATTACTACTATCTCTAACCAAACGCATAAGTTTAAGCAAAACTTCGCACAGACAACAAAACATTTAATTAATAATGTTTGTAATGTAGGTATTTTGTTTGTTTTTTGAAGTCTGTAGTCCCCGCTTTTGTATTATTAATTTTTTTTTTTGTCAGCAACATTAAATTTATGCATTTTTGTAAGACTACAATTAGTGACGTAAATATTTTAATTATTACTGCGTTTAATGTTATAAAAAAAAAACTTATTTACAGACGATGTTCGTCAGCCTGATAATATAGCTGACATAAAAAACATAATTGTTGAAATCGATACACAAATACGGCAATATAATCAGACTTTGCAATTTATCAAACATCCACTAAATAGTCAAGAATATTTAGTATTTGCATTGTTATTAACAAATCAGGCTTGCAAATTCCAACCAAACTACACAGACACAGAAAGAAAATACTTTTACAAGCTATTAGAAACTTTGGCCAGTAGTGATGATTATGGCATTGAGTGGAATAGAATATACGCTGTAGCCAATGAGCTACCGGCAAATGCTCAGCATCCTTTATCAAAAGAGCGTATTCAAGAACTGGAAAATGTTTGGGTTTCGCAAGGTTATTTTTTACCATTGGAAGAAAAGATTTACTTTGGCCCAAGGACTATGGTAGAATACGGAAAATATTTGAAAAATAACTTTTCAGATGTAATTAACGATTGTGTTTTATGTAATAATATCGTTTATTGGGTAAGTAGACAGTTAACAGCTTTTACGAAATGGTTTATGTTTATGGTATTTATTTCAATTCAATAGGATGTAAAATGTTCAGACTGTGATGTAAAACTTCATCGTGAATGTATAAGAAAGTATTTAATTAAAAAGTCTACATGTCCCAGTTGCAAAAGCACCTGGAATACTCGTTTAAGTTTATAAATATCTTCAAATAGGTATTTTTTATTTTTGAGCTTAAAACTAAAACATTTTTTACACACCAATTCCACTGAAATGTAATAAAAGGCACCTTAAAAAGTAAATAAAAAAAATAAGTTTTAATTTTAAAAAAATTTGTTTATGTAAATATGTATGTAAATTTAAAATTAGGTATGCGGACGATTTTAAATCTGGAAATGAATGATTTAAGAATTTTCCGATTCTTTAAATCTGGAAATAAAAAAGGTAGAATACATTATTTTTTATAAAGTACAAACATTAAGTTTGTATTAAATTTATAAAAACTAAAATTTTGAAATAATAAAATTCTAATACATACAAGCTTTTAAATTTTAACGAAATGTTTAAAGTTTAATAATTTTTTCGAATTCCTAAATTTTACTGCTAATTCATAAAATTAATTACTGAAAACTAAAAAACATCACAAAATGTCAGAACTGTTTGCCATCAAAATTTATAACTCTTAAAAGTTTTTATTTATACAACAGCTCCATTGACACTATTGTGTAAAAATACAACTTACTTGCACTTCAGACATGTGAAAAAAACAGTCTGTCCTTCATCAGCAGAACGTAATTGAAGTGTAGCATATGACATCTTATCATGACCGCATTTGGAACATCTGCGTTCAATAACTGGACCATCTGGAATAGAAGCTTCTTCCTTTTTGATTTTCACCTTTTCCGGATCATAGTTATTAAAGTGAATTGTATATTCTACGATTTGCTCGCCAAACACTTAAAACAAATTTTAATGTTAAAAATAGTATTTACATACATAAGTGTACCACGTTAATACCATCAGGTTTAAATGATTGTTTACAATTGTAACAGACTACATCGTTAAAACTGTCCAACGGTGGAAAAATAGTACCGCAAGCTGGACAAAATCCAGGGGTAGATGTAAATAATTCCATTTTGACAATAAATAAAAACGAAGAGAATACGCGTGTGGTGTCGAGAAGATGCCAGACTGACACTATGTGTAAATATTTTTCCTTGGCTGATACATTGTGCGAAGTAAAAATTTAATTTTGCAACACTATTGTATATTTCAACCCAGCAAACCTGAAGTTTTCTGAAGCCGTTATTTTTTTCTGCAAAAACAATGTTCTTTTTCTACCCATTATATTAAATGGATCCTTAAAAAACTAAAAGAAGGTGCATATGTATCTAAAACAAATTTTAAAGATCAAATGTTAAAATTTTAATGGAATTTTTTTTCCCAAGTTAACGTACTAAGTTACACAAATATTTTTCTTTAAAAAATAATTGAAAAATTTACAAAGTTTTTTAATAGTTTTGTTAAAAAAACAACTTATATTCATGGTATTATATATATGAATTCCTCATATTTTAGCCCGTTTTTCTAAACTTACCCTATTTGTAATATCTCAGCGGTAACGCTATAGACCACAGCTGTCACTATAAATAAATTATCTTTATCGAGAACCCTAAAACTCGTAATCTATAAAAGACGTTGCTTTAGTAGTTGAAGAAAAAAAATGCCCAAGAAAAAAACTGGACAAAGGAAAAAAGCTGAAAAACAAAAATTGCGACTTAAGGAAATTCGGAGTCGTGAAATACCTTTGGCTGATGTACCATGCAACGCACCAATGGAATGTGAAAAATGTGAACGTAAGCAAAAATCAAGAGCATTTTGTTATTTTTGCCAGTCGTTGCAACGTTTACCAATATGTGCTCAATGCGGCAAAGTGAAGTGTATGTTGAAGACCGGGGACTGTGTGATTAAACATGCCGGCGTTTTTACAACTGGTCTTGGAATGGTCGGTGCAATTTGTGATTTTTGCGAAGCATGGGTCTGCCACGGTCGAAAATGTTTGCAGTCACACGCGTGCTCTTGTCCACTACAAAATGCTGTTTGTCTAGAATGCGAAAGAGGTGTATGGGACCATGGCGGTAGAATTTTTAAATGTTCATTCTGCGATGGCTTTTTATGTGAAGATGATCAGTTTGAGCACCAAGCCTCCTGTCAAGTTCTGGAGAGTGAAAATTATAAATGTCAGTCGTGCAATCGTCTAGGACAATACTCATGTTTACGCTGTAAAACTTGCTACTGTGAAGATCATGTTAAACGTAAAGGCTTTAAATATGAAAAGAATAAGGCTATACCATGCCCTAAGTGTAACTATGATACATCAGTCACAAAGGACTTAAGCATGTCTACACGTTCGCATAAGTTTGGACGTCAGCAACAAGGTGGTGCTTATGGCGATAGTGATGATGATTATGGTGAAGGGGGTTATTGTAGCTATGGTATCGGCGGTATTCCATCAACGTCTGGGTACGGTCAAGGAGAATATGAAGACGATGAAGAGGATGATGACGATGACTATGAAGTAGACGAGTCAGACGAAAATGATTCACAGGAGAGTTCAGAAGAAAAAGATGAAAAAATTTCTAGTAACTTCAAATCCGAAAAGAAATAATTTGCAGATTTGGGATTTAAATTTTTTTTTTTAATTCTATTGTGAGTCGTATTTAAATAAATAAAGGTGGAAATTCACAATTAACTTGCATGACCTGCATTGTAGTGGCATTCGTTAAAAAATTGTCTTTATGCGCCACACCGACGATGGAACAAAAGAAGCCTTTGAATATTCACGTACTAAAAATTTAGATAACTAGGGCGAAAAATTATGTAAAAATTGTAATTCGTTGCAAATTTTTTATTGTACATTTATTTTGATTAAGAAGTAGGTATATCAAAATTTTTCATTTGATTTTCACAAATAATTTATTCAAGCTTAAGGTCTGTTTTTTAAAGGTATAATTAGATTTTTTATATAAAAAACAGACCTTAAGCTTGAATAATTAATTCAAAAAGGTCAAAAAACTATAATAATATATTTTTCATTTCATCTATTATAAGTTTTGCTATATAAAGCTTAACAGTCAAATAATATTACTTGGCAATTGGCGTGTGTTAATTTCTTGTTTATTATACACAAAAAAATAGGAAATTCATTGCAGTAATTTTTAATGAAAAACATTTGATTGGAAAATTGCATGCTAGCAGTAAGGCAAACGATTCCACCATCGTGCAATACTAACTATAAAGGGTCGTCCGAATTCTTTTTAATAAAAGTAGGCGTTGCGGTAAATTTATAAACATTTTCAAAAAAGAATTTATTAGCTGCGCCATTACTATATTATTATTATTTTAATTTTATTTAATTTGATTTGGAAATCAAAAATTGTATATTTAACAATTAATTTCCTGGAATTGCTTTGTTAATAAATTTTTTAACAGTAATAAACCATCATATATGTACACGCCAAGGCAGAGTGCGGTTGTGAACCGTTTCCAATTCTAATGAGATTACGTTTTTTGTATAAGATTCCTCGCGTAGAGGCTCAGAGATCTTTAATAATCTTTTTGAAGAAACTGCTGAATATATTCATTTTGCACATCACTTTTATAAGATAATAGTTTGAAAAGGCAATAGAGGAAGCAGTAGGTATGCACTAGACACATTTACTGCTGCCAAAATACGATTTTTTTTTTGTTTGCTGGGTAGAGGAGAATCTTACAAACTCAATTAGAAAAATACCCCGTTGAAAATATTTTAAACTTTTAGGAATGATTAAAAAGACCTTAATCAGATTATTAAATTAACCTTTTATTATAAGAGTACACATGAAATTTTTTATTAAAATAAATTATTTAAAATTAGTCAATCCATTAAAAATTTACTGTTTTTGTTGTATTTTGAAAATGTGCATCATCAAAACATGATTTCATTATGTTAAGTGTATACTCTAATCGTTCAATTGATTCAAACATAACTTGAGACGTTTTGTTTTTCCTAAATTGATTGTCGTTTTCATGCAGTTCACAAATATTTTTTAATTTAGATGTAGAACATTGAATTTCGTGAATATGTGTTTTTACAAGATTTTCAAAATCCGTCGTCGTTTTATTAATTTTCTGAGGTTTTAAAGTATCTGTCCCTAAAACAGTTTCTTTAAATGCACTTATATTTAGGTTGATTCGACTTGAATTCATCGAATCATGAATGCTATCGTTTAAATTACTATCCCAACTCTCCCATTCGATGTCAAAACAGTTAAATATATTAGCCGAATCGTATTTCTCTTGCTCTCTCATTCGCTCAAGCCAAACCTCAAGTCGAGCAATAGGCCATTCTGCCTTAAGATCATTTTCTTTATCGATTATTAAAATTTTCGTGTGAAACATGCCAAACTCGTCAATAATTTTCGACTGTTTAAATTCGTAGCATGTTTGTCCATTATTGCGGCAATGTAGCGTGGCTTCTTTAACCATTAGTTGAACTTTGTGCAAACTTTCTTTGCTTGGTTGTTGCATAATGTTATTAATTTTATCTAATAGTTTTGACTCACTAATTCTTGATGGTTTTTTGGTAAAACTATTAAATTCCATTGAATTTAAATTTCTTCTCTTCTCGTCAATAATTTTTTTCTCCGATTCAAGAATTTCTTTGTTGCAATTTAACATTAGTTGCTCTAATTGTATTTTATCCATCATTTCTTTCACATCGCGTTCATGTTTCATACGCTCGGTTTCAATACGAGCTAACGCGTTACTTTTTTCTTCTTCTAATTCGAGACGTAATTTTTCTTCTTGAGTTTCAAGTACCTCCTGATATGCCTGATAAAAATCAGCCAACTTCTTTTTGTT
The DNA here is from genome assembly GCA_003055125.1 of Paykullia maculata. Classification (NCBI taxonomy): domain Eukaryota; kingdom Metazoa; phylum Arthropoda; class Insecta; order Diptera; family Rhinophoridae; genus Paykullia; species Paykullia maculata. The sequence continues at coordinate 9,821 of NDXZ01018502.1, forward strand.
TTCCTTGTGTGAGCAAAAGGGATTAGAAACTCGAAAAAAATGTGAACCTCCAATTACCAAGCGATCACCATTAAAAAGCTTTTTCTTGCATTTTACCAACTCTCCATTAAGATACGTCTCGAAATCCATGTTTTCTGGGGATACATAAAGTTCTCCATTTACATTTTCTATTGTGCAATGATTATGAGCAACAAGTGGACCATCAAGTATTATATCCGGTTTAGTGCCACTAAGTGTAGATCTTGTTCGACCGATTTTTACACAACCTGTAGGTATAATATAAAATAGTGTTTCACTTAGCATTGGATCTTCTGTTAAATTAATTAGACACACATGTTTTTGTTCTTTATTAAGTTCTATTGCAAGTCCTTTACGTTTTAGCAAATGTAGGCCCGACTTTCTTAAATCGTTTGCTTCTTTTAAGCGTTCAATCCATGATTTTTGCGCACTTTTTAGCTCTTTTTCCCTTTCTGCAAGTTGTTCTTTTAGATTTTCAATTTCAGCTTCATTTACAGTATTTGAAGTTTCAATTAAAATTGTTCTTGGAGTTGGATTTGTCACATGATCTGAAAGACGTTTTTGGCGTTCATATTCATAGTGTAAGGATTTTAACCTTTCAACTTCTGACTTCAGTTCCCTGATTATTTTATCATGTTCCGATTCATTGACCTTAACACGATTTACAATGCGTCGTGCTTGACATGCATATCTTAAAGTAGCAAGTGTTTCCTCAACATGTATACTTGCAGGAGATATAGTCGCTAACATGACAGTATTTGAGTTACCACCCAGATTCTCCCTTAAAAGCCACGTCAGAACGCTTTCTCTGTATGGAACAAATACGGAACTATTAGCCCCACTACTGTTTGATCGATCGTCTGAAAGTGCTGATATAACTTTGCCCAAGGTCAGGAGACTTTTATTTATATGTACACCTTCGCGAATTCTATCGCCATTCGATCCACTTATACGTTCACTGCCTGCTAAGTCAACCAGGCTAATTTTGCTACTGATTTCTTTGCGTCCATTTGCAGACGAGTCAAAAAACTCTGTGTGATTTATTTTTAGCATTATATTAAAAATAGAGTGTGAGCGAGAACTTTTATCATTCAATCCAGTTGCGGCCGTTGCGCGTTGTGAATTACCCACAATAAGCCAATTTCGTAATGCCTCAACGGAATCGACTGGATGGACACTAAGATCCACCACGTACGGACCCCATATCGGATGTTCTCGAACCTTCAGGGCTTTCCTGTTTGTCTTAATTGGCGTACTTCCTAATGACCTACCGCTAATGCTACTTTCATTGTCTTGTGAAACGTTTAGTAAATCGTGAATTTTTTCATTGTAAATCTCAAAATAACTGACCTCAACCTCAGCCTGTAATTGTTCTTTACCATTTTGTATATACTGAAAAAGCTCATGACAAAACCTTGGAATTATACCTGCATCGAGGTTAAGTTCAAAGGTGTCAAAATTATCGATGCCCATCATGCTGTAGGATTTCCCTGAACCTGTTTGACCATATGCGAAAAGGCACGCGTTGTAGCCTTCGAAGGCTCTGGAAATTAACGGTTGCGCCGTCTTCGAAAACACTTCCTTCTGATGCGCATAGTCCGAGTCTTCGGGATCGCAACTCGAAAAAACGTGATCATATGCAAATGAGTGACTCACACCTGAAAAGGCATCGGCACTAGCGCCAACTAAGACAGTTATTTCATTCTGATTCACTCTTATAATATTGGATACAGAAGACAGCAGACATTCTTTAGCATTTAATGGTCTAACACGTACAGCAACCTTCAAACGATCTTCAGCATCGTTGCTGTTGTTGTTTGTTTTACTAGAGCTGGTGAGACATGGCTTTGGTTTTCTTACACCTTTTGGAGTTGAACATGCATTCGCGCTTCGAAACAAAGATGAAGGGGTATAGCAGGCATTTAAAGCAGGAGTTTTATGTTTGTAGCGATCTGTTAAAGACGGCGATGACAACTTGGTTGATTCTTTACAAAATTCTGTGTCTTTCAGTACATTCTTAATATTAGTTACACTATTTGCATTAATACGCTTTTGTGCGCAACCTAACAAAACTCCTTCACGTAAACTGGTTTTGCCATCGCTGAATACCGCTCTACTATTATTTTTTAAATTTCTATTTGGAGACATATAATGCCGTGAGTTTTCCATGGCCTAAAATTTCTTAGAGCGCGCTATTGTTTGAAATTACAATTTAAACACTTATATGTGACACATATCTTTTTTTGAACCGGCTTCACATAAATATTTTTCAAATAACGGCGTTGCCAGAATCATGATACCACGGCCAGAAATTACTATGGTTCTTAATTCAAACCAGATAAGCCCACCCCTGCAACGAAAACACATTTTCAAACTGTAAGCATTTTTTTTTAATTTGCAAAACAAACAAAGTAAAACTATAAGAATTATTAAGTTTGTAAATATAAATACATTAATTTGTTATCCGGCCATTTATTTTAATATTTTACGTTTTTTGATGGTAATTTTAAAATTGTGGTGCTAGGATACTCGGCACTGTATATTTGTATCACATTTGTATGTCCTTCACACATGTGGTTTGTCATTCCGTTTGTAATTTCTACAATATTCATTTGCGACCCTATAAAGTATATATATTTTGGATCCTTATAGATAGGGAAGTCGACTTAGCTATGTCCGCCTGTCCGTGTGTATGTTGAAATCAAGTTTTCGTAGCTCTCATAGGTCACCCAGGGTTGAATGTAGTATCAAACTTTTGGAAATACTTTCGAAAAAATCGTTATTGAAAACTGGTGAGATCCATCAACAACCGGCTGAGATATAAGCAAAAAAAGACGACTGCTTCGTTTTTTTTTACACAAAAAAAATATTTGTTTTGCAGCTTTGAAATAAACTACAAATACCTAAGTATGTACATACATATATTTGAAAAAAAATATACCATTAGAACCATTTGGCCACACATAAGCCAAATGTAGCGCTCTTACTTGTTTTTTATTAAAATCTTATAAAAGTTAAAATTAATAATTAAAACTTGGAATGCTTTCTTTTATTTATTAGTTGATTTACATAATTCATAAAACAATGTCCCTGTTTTTTATTGCAAATACGAAATATTTAAATTGTAAATTAAAAATTATGAATATTTTAGTTGTTCTGTATTCCATTTTCGAATAAAATTTTTCGTTTTGTATAGAAAAATGTTAGTGGAATTAAAATAATTACAATTTTTTCAGTGAAAATCTAACGAAAGTTTAAAATTAAAAATTGGAATGTTTTATTTTATTTACACAATTCTTAAAATAATCAGTCCAAATATGGTTGTCGTTGTCGTAGCCGATTTTAAGTTTTTGGTATTGTTTAAAATATTCGCCAATGTTTAATAAATGTTACCTTTGTCGTTTTTCTGTCGTATTTGACGACAATCTTCACGACAACGTCATCCAAAAAAATAACTTCGAAAAAATATGTGTTAAATGTAAAACACAAAACTTAAGAATTTTTTTATTGCGAATAATTTTAGAGTCCCACTCATTAATTAATTAATTAATGGGCCTTGATAGCATGTATGTTTTATAGTATGTATGTATTTTTGTTATTTTTGGTACATATGCATGTAAGTCTGTAGTAATCATAATTTTTTTGTATGCTTATAGAGATTTAAATTCTGTAGCATGTTCAGCAAGTAAATCGAGTAATACTTCAATTTTTAAATGGCACATATTATTTTCCTCTTCTAAGCTCTTAAGCCGACGATTTAAGCGCACTACTTCATCCACAGCACCTTTGCGGGTAGCAAAAATCCAAATCCCATCAGCAAAACGCAATTCCTTATTACCCAAATTCAAAGTTACTTGCTTGTAGTCGTCCAATTCTTCGGTAACCATAGGGCAGGAATTATTATTTCTCGACAAACGAGGTGGTATAGGTTTCAATTCAAATTTTTTATTAAATAAAGGCATTTTCTTTAAAGAAATTTGTATTTCTTGTCGGATGATGATTATTTTTTATGTACTTTGTTTGTATATGTACTACATACATAAATATGTATTTAAATATTTAGAATATACCAAGGTGTATTTATTTTACAATGTGACCGTTACTGTAAGAGAATTTGTTCTCTTTTAATTATAGAGTTTGACATTTCTAAACATTAATAATTGTTTTTTATACATGGTGTTTGACAACTGTTGTATACAAAATAATAATCAGCTGGCCCCTAAAAACACCCTAAATATCAATATACCTTGATGCATACTTAAAAAATGAATTTAAAATTTTTAAAAACCATGGTAACGTCTTTTGTGCAATGTATATGAAGGTGGTGGGTAATTGAGAAAGATGTTACATAGAAAATAATTTTTATTTACCCTTATTACTAAATTTTTTTTTTAAATATTTGTCTAAAACAAATATTAAAATTATCTATTAGAAATGGAGACTGAAACAAGTTTAGATAGCCACTATTGCAAGTACATATACATACATACATATAAATATATTTTGCATTTATTATAAGTAAAATTTTAATTTTTATACTTTTGTATACAGCAATTTTAATGAAATCACAAAAAGCTGTGAAAAATTAATTACTAAAACTCAATGTGACATTGAAATTTTTCGGGTGCGTTTTTAAAATAATCGTATTTGAGTTATTATATTCAATAGTATTTTATATTTTATATCAATAATTAAATAAAAAGTTAAATTATACTCTGACCACATGCAGAATGAACAACAACAACTTCAAAAACAAATCGAGGAGATTCTTGTAGAAAATGATATTTTAAATTCAAAAATAGAAGGTTTAAAGAGTGCTACAAATACCATCAATCCTATAACGATAAGAACCGGAGCAAGTGAATCAAAAGATGATGCTACTAGAGAAAAATTGACAAATGAAGCTTTTAAAAACGTAAAAAAACAAATTGATTACCTGCAAACGGTATGGATAAACTTATTAAAATATTAATGTATGTATAAGAAGTGTTGATTAGTAGTTAATGCCTTTGTAGGAGAATAACGATTTGCGATCGCTAAATAAAAACTTTCAAAAGACAATTGACAATCTTGAAAAGGAAATTCAAAATTACCGGAATCAAATTTTTAATCCCGCTTCTGTTTGTGAGGTAAGTTGTTCACTTAAATTTTTCAGAAAATCTTAAATTTCACTCGTATTGTATTGATTCAACCCAGTGTCTTAATGTAATAAATTTGTATTATCACATCTATTTTTTTAACATTTACTAAAAAAGTGGACTCTACTTTCAATCAATTTGTATCTGTAGTTTTGAAATATTAATAAACATTTATTTTAAAACCCACCCCACTGCGCACTAAATTGTTTTATTTCGTTCTCATTGCAAATTTCTGCTGTAAAAGGAAATAAGCAGATCATTTATGCACAATTGTTATCTTTTATTTCAGGTTAAACATAAATATGCTAAAGCCATTAAATTACTGGAAAGCACTATAGTTAATCAAAAGTCTCAATTAAAAGAGCAGTCAAAAATATTAGACAAACTAGTTGAACAGAAAAAACAGCTTGGAGCTCATATTGAAAAAGTTGAGAAATCACTCAAAGGTACATAAAAAACTATAAGAACCTTTTTTTTTAAAAAACATTTTTGTTTTAGAAAAAACGCTTGAATTTGAAAAGTTAGCTGGTGCAAAGGAAACAATCGAAAACCTTCAAGAACGACTTGACGAAGCGGAAGGTCACAATAAAGAATTACAAGAATCTTTAAAACTCTCCCGGCAAGCCATGGAAGAGAGATTTAAGCGGGAACAAAGTGCTTTACAAAAGGTACAGGAAGCTTTAAATATAGCCGAAGCAGCAGTAGCCGATAAAGAGGAGGCTTTAAAAAGAGAAAGAATGGTAAAGGAAGAATGTGACAACATAGCATCTACTATTGGCCAGGTAATGGATGAGGCAGCACGCAAGGTTGAGAAAGACATGGAAGCGATTAAAAATAAATATATCGAAAAAGAAAAAATACTAGTGGAAGAAAAAGGCAAACTTGGCACAGAAGTTCAAAATCAAGCGAATTTCATTCAAATTTTAAATACAAGATGTAGCCGTTTTCAACAAAAATACAGTGATGCTTTGAAGTATAATAAAGATTTGTCAGATCGATTGGAGCAAACAGCTAAAGCTTTGGTAAGATCTGTACATACATACATATGTTTATCATTGAAAAGATGTGCCTAAACAATATTTTTAATTAGTGTGAGGTAGAGGATAAGCTTAAAACATTAGAGTGTCAAAACAATGAAGAAAGTTATCAAAAGTAGGTCTATATACATATATCCGGTATAAAAAAAACTATATTAAATATAAAAACAATTTTTTTTTCAATTAGGCGTTCGTTTGACCAAGAGAATGAAATACAGCAATATGTTAAAACTAATCGTGCTTTAAAGGAGAGGTAAAGACAATTATAATTATTGTAAATATTAACAAATAATCATCTAACTATTTTCTATGTTTAACAGATACATAACGACGATTAATGATTTAACAGAAAATTTTGAGAGTAAAATTTATAATTTACAAAATGAAGTAACTCACTTAAAAGCTGAAAATCAAGCATTAAAAATTCAAAAGCAATCATAGCAAATAGTTATGCAAGTGATTAAATTTTTGTATTTTGTTTAAGCATTTTAGAATATTCGGCAAATTTGTTTTTTATATGTATACATGTGTGACTTTATTTTGTTTATTGTTCAATAATTTTTTTTTTAAATTATTTTATGTACATATATAAATTTAAAATAAAATCACGATAAACTAAACATTTGATGCCTGTGTACTACGAGCTGGAAACAAACTAGGAAACCAATAACTACGTTCATCATTTTGATCATCAATCCAACATAGACCTTCACTGACAACTTTTTCAAGTGATTTTTGGGCTCGATAATCGGGCCATCTAAACATTAAACATGTTAATCAAGATATACATATGTACATATCTTATTAGATTACTTACCCCAATTGTTCCATTAACATTGCAAGAGTAACATAGCCTTGCTCGTTATTTGAGGCTACCGTCAAAATTGTTGTTTCTTCCGTACTTAATTCGCCTGGTATGGATTGAACAATGTATTTTCCTTTACCCAATTTATGGACAATAAAGCTAGAAAAAATATTCTTAGTAAAATATTTGAAGTTATTTAAAATTTTCATTTTTCGATTTTTGCAATTGCTATTTCAATAGTAAAATATCTAGGTATTCATTCGTATATGTATTTATTTTTAAGAATTTTAAGGACCACATTATCTTTTAACTAATAAAGGCAAGAAATGTTTTTTTATGTTAACATAGTATTTTTACTCTAAACATTTCCGTTCCGTTCGTTTTCCGTCCAGCCCTGACATATGGATATCGAAAATGGCAAAATATATTTCTATTGTATATAAAGAAATTATATAAAAAATCAACAGAAGTTATTTAACTCATAAAATTTGTAGGGTACAGCTATTAATTTTTTTGTGGTTTATTAGGTAAATATATAATTAAAAGCAGTAATTGTAGTAAAAATAAATTATATATGGATCCCTAATACGTTAACGACAAATACTATATGTATGAATACGTAACGCCTAAGACCTTCTATAGTAATTGTTATATTCAGATCGTATTTGTCACTCCTATTCTTACCACCTTTACATACGAATCACGCTAAAGCTATACAAAGCAAGCAGCCAACAAATAGTAATAGCAAATTTAAACAAATGTTATTTAGAAATTATAAAAAGGTGTGAAATTTATGGGTCGATTATGGATGGCAATCGAAGCTCATCTGCATTATCAGTTGCCAAAAATGTTATTACAGAAGACAACTGGCTACTGGCAGCTGTTAACTTTACATGCAAAGTTTAAAGATAATGGCAGCTGTAAAATTGTAGTTGCCAGCTGGCAACGCATTTGAAGTTCGGTTGCCATCCATAATTGATCTACTACAAGAAGTTATATATCGAGTTTATATATCAATGATCATTCTTCGACAGCACGAACTGACCTTTTTCTCGACATGATATAAAAAATATCAATTACGAGCTGTCAGTCAGCACAGTTAAAGGGCTTCAAATTTTTAAAAATGTTCAATATATTTTTTTTTATTAGCTTAATAATTTTTCGATATGGACTTTCTTATTTAATCCCGAAATATACAACGATTTGTTTTTATAAGTCCTAAAATTCGAGATTTTCCGTTTGGTATCTCTAATTTAAAATAAAAAATCATGAACATGTGTTTGTAATATATTTTTTTTATTGTAAAACTTACCCATTACCAAAAATAGTAAGTTTTTTCGTCGCTATTAATATATCTTCGTTTGTGATTTCTTGATGAATTGAACTTCGACCTCTAGCAGCAACTAAACGATTTCGTAACTCATTTAATTCCATAAAACCTCCTGCAATATAACAAAAATTTTATTTTGTACATACATATATGTATAACAAAAAGTCGGTATAAAAAAACGACCAAAAGGTTTAAACAGTTTTTTTTTTATTTTTACCACTGATTTCTGAATATTTACATTTTAAATTTTATTTTTGCTTAAAGTTCTATTATTTTGAAAGTGTGATATGTTGAGAATGTTATTATTTTATTTTTAAAAATTCAGTTTCCCATATGATATTAGCCGAGTGGAATGCATTTTCGAAACCAGCTACGATTTCATCGTCAGCACTCTTTTCGGTACTACTGTTATTGAATGTAAATTTTTTTCCTATTTAATATCATATGGGAAACTGAATTTTTTAAAATAAAATAAACACATTTTCAAAATATAAGAACTTTAGCCAAACTAAAATTCATTAATAAAATTTATAATAAATAAGTTCAATAAATATTAAAAATATGACAATTATATACATTTTAAATAAAATCACAGTTTTTTATGTCTTTTTGTATAGTTAATTAAAATCTCAAAAAAAGACAAAATGTTATTTTGTGCCCTATATCAAATAGGTAGGTAGTTTTTTTTTAATTTTTGCCCTTTTAGGAACTTATATATGGGCATTTTCACAGAAAGCTCCATTGGGTCTAAAATTAAAATACATATCGCTTATTTACTAAAAGAACGTCATAACTCAAAAAATTGCATTTTATAGTTAATGATGCAGAATTGTTCTCTATATCATGCTTTATATGGTGTAATATATTCATGCAAATGGCGTGTAAACTCACCTCTTAATGGAAGAAAACTTTTTAATATTTTCAGAGTTGTATGTATGTAAATTGAAAACTTTAAACTCATTTTCTGCAAAACTAGTTTTTTGAATTATGACGTTCTTTTAGTAAATGAGCGATATGTATTTAAATTTTGGACCCAACGGATCTTTCTGTGGAAATGCCTATATATAAGTTCCTAAAAAGGCAAAAATGAAAAAATAAAAGCGATATGTATGTTAATAAAATAGCATTTTTATTAAAAAAAAAAAAAACAAATAGGTACATACCTAATATTTTTTTCTAACTTTCTTATACTTTTAACAACATATTTCACTTCATATTTAAAATATGATTGCATACATCTTTTAACAAACACAACAAAAGATAAATACAAAAAATTAAGAGACTAAGCTAAGTTCAATCAACATTAATTTTTTTTCATATTGTTTATATTCTGTCACGTCCTTTTACGTTAATTATCGTTTTCTATCAAGGCTTCGCGTACCTTTTAATAGTGTCTCAAAATTTCAATTTGAATTAAATATTACTGGCTTTAAAATGCAAAAAATTAAAGAAATATTGCATTTAAAAATCACGGTAAACATTTTATTTTGCTTTTTGGTTTACTTGCTGTACATTTTTAATAAATATCCTTTTCGAATAAAATAACTACTTTATCTATTAAGCATCTATCCTTCAATACCTAAAAAATAAGATATATGTATATATCTTAACACGGACTAAATGGTCTTAAGTGTTTGCAAAAAATTAATAAATAAAAAATATGTACAATTAATTTGCATCCATCACCTACCAGTCTTATAATTTGATGCTAAGCATACTTCTACCACTTGGACACTTAATTCATAATAAAAATCTCCAATGCCAAGAACACTCCAAAAACCTTTACCACTAGCTAAAGGATCTACACCAATAGCTGCACACATCTCTTGAAATTGTTTTCGAAATTGTGAATTCTTTTTTATGTCCTGTTTATGTTTAATAGCAAACTCTTCTAGTTTCTCCCGAAAAACCTCCATTTGTTTTGACATTTGCTCCAATTGTGATTCCTGTATATCTGTGCCTTTATCTTTGTATTTTTCAGCTGCCAGCTGTTGCTGTTGTATTGCTCCTAAGCCTGCCCGTCGTCTCATGTTGACAAAATATAAATATTTTTCTACGATTTAGGAACTTTAAGGAAAATTTTTAGTCCCTGAGAAAAATTAAAGGTTTTTATTTTTGTTTATACAATCACCAGTGCTGCTAAGATAACTTTTTTTTATTAAACCCGCTTAAATAAGACCTAAAGACGCTAAAATTTAAATTTCAGCATGAATAATCTAAAACCAGTTCATTATTAAAGTGTTGTCCACAATTTAGCAACAAGTCGCTATAATTTTTAAAGTTAACAATTTTTGTGATTTTTTAGTGCATATACATATATAACTTTTGAAAAAACACTTTTATATGCCAAAAATTCGTTTTTGATAATAAATTAAAACTGTTGTCGATGGTTAATTAAATTTTGTTTTTAATACAAAACTAATGGCCATTTTTTGAGTGCTGTATTTAAATGCACATTTAGCTAATTTTCATTTAAATTTAAGTAGCACTTATGTCCATTTTTTGAGTATCTTTAAGTTCTATTTAAATGCAGAATTCATTTTTTCAGTACACACTTAAATACAACTTAAGTGTTCAATCTTCTGCATTTAAAGTCTATTTAAGTTTTATGAATTACCATATGATTTTGACAGTCGTTTTTGTTGCGCTAATTTTAGTAAACAAACAATTTTTGTGGCCACTCACAACAATTTTTTCTAATTTAAGATATAATGAATAAAATATTAAACTTTATTAACATACAAACACATGGAGGGATAACCAGAGAATACAGGGATAACATCAATACAACTAACACCTTTAAAGTTAATACAAGTGATTTTTAAGTTAATATTGGTGTTTTTCTATTCATCAGCTGTTTTTTGTAAAATAAGTCACAAGAAGTCATAATTTTTTGACATTTGATGATGCTACCATACTTTTGTGTCATTTAAATAAGAACATTAAATTAGCACTGAAAAAATGAAACTGCATTTAAGTGCTACTTAAATTTAAATGAAAATTAGCTAAAGGCGCATTTAAATACAGCACTCAAAAAATGGCCATAAGTGTTATGCTTAATTCTTGTTTGTTTTAAGTAATAATAACTCAAATAATAACTTCAAACATTAATTATAGTTTCAACTCATTCTTCCACTGATGTTACAAATAATGTGTCAATTGTGTAAAATATCAATTTTTCCATTTTTTTTTAACCGAATCTGTGAATTATTTTACTAGAGA
>NDXZ01018510.1:0-12935 GCA_003055125.1 Paykullia maculata
ATGGTATTGACGTAAAATATGACTGCAACCATATTATGATCGTGGCAATCATATAATGATTTCATACTCCATACTCAACCATGTTTTTTCTTTGCGTGTATATATTGGCTTGTCATTGCGTTTGTAATTTCTTCAATATTAATTTGCCACCCTATAAAGTATACATATTCTGGATCCTTATAGATAGGGAAGTCGATTAAGCCATGTCCGTCTGTCCGTGTGTATGTTGAAAGCAAGTTTGCGTAGCTCGCATAGGTCACCCAGGGTTGTATGTGGTATCAAACTTTTCGAAATACTTTCGAGAAAATCGGTATTGATAACCAATACGTCTCGGAGATGTATGATTTTAATGTTTATTGTTATATCATCTGTATATATAAAATAGTAAGGTGACTGATGTACTGATTGATTAATTCATCATCGCACAGCCCAAACGGATAGAGCTAGAGATTTGAAGTTCGGACTGTGAGTTAGTCTCACGTTGTATAGATCCACTAAGGTGGGATAAAAACGGGAAGTGTTAATTAGTAAAAAACTGATTCGGTTTAAATAAAATTTACATGGTAGAAAAATGGGAAAATTTTGATTGTATTGTTATCTTTAACGTACAAAAATAAAACGTTATCTTTTTGGGGTTGGATTTAACCCCAAGCCGACTATCGTCCAAAGTGACACATCGATCAATATGCATTGCTAAAATTTATACATTTTTTTCGGTTTAAACATAATAAGGAAAAAAAAAATTGTTTAGTTAAATTAAGGTGCGTTTATAGTTTTGCAACGGAATATAATGATTTTTCTAGTCTTAATTTTTTTTAAGCGCACAAAAATTGTAAAAGAGTTTAATGGAAATATGAATTTGTTTATACAACTTAACCTATAGTCCTAAGAAAATATTTTGGTAAAAACAAATTTGTGTCACAATAAAAATTAAAAAAAAATTTTGTTTAAAAAGCCAAACAATTTTAGTTGTTTTCTATGACCGGTTGTTTAAATATTTGTTTGGTTTGACATTCAATTGCAAGAGAAGCAATAAAAATTTTACAGCTGAAATTAAAGCTATAAAAAGGACTTTTATTGTTTCTAAATAATTTGAAAAAAAATTTTTAAAAACAATTATTTTTTCATTAAAAAATTGGCTTAAACATTTTTTAATAAATAAATAATCTATTAACGGCTTTTTTAATTATAACTTTGATTGAAAATTGTCGTATTTTCCCTAAATGTACTGGCACGTTTCTCTGTTAATATCCTAAAAAATTTAAATGAAATGTGTTGTTGGCAATATAAGTTTTAATTAAAATACGAACACAGACTAAAAAATTTGTTTGCTTTTAAAACTATTTATTTGATTAAATACATTTTTATTACAAAACAATTTGCATTGTTATAACAATAATTTCTTTTGTTAAAAAATTTTAAAGTTATCCAAATTGTTGTTGTTAATATTATAATTAAATTTGTTGCCTGTTTACTGAGAGCAATTAATTTACAAAAGTCGCATAACATAAAATTGATCGTATTTGTAAAGTTTCGTTTGCTAGGCAGTAAATAGTAGGAAAAGGGATAGGACCATAGTTTTTAAAATTTTGTTGTGCAATTTTTAAGGAAACCTTAATCGGAAATCGTTTAATTATTGTAAACATTAACACACAGCTGATTTTTCCAAACAAAGTTATACATTTGAACATTAATACATACAATCATATGTATATGTATGTGTATAAGTACATAAATATACATATATTAATAATCAACAATTTTAAAGTACGTATATCAATAAAGTGTATGTCTGATTTAAAAACAGCAGTGAAAGGTAACATAAAATGCTATTACCACGATAAAATAGATAATTTATTAGTCATTCTATCTATTAAGGAATAAAGTACTTTCTTGTATGTAGTATAATGCCAAATTACACCTGCTCTTCTCTTTCTTTGTTGTCTATTAACTTTTAATAGGTTTTCATTTTAGCATACGCATATGTATTTCATATTATGTTTTTTATTTAAAAACCAAACAATTATATTAGAAAACATATGTACGCATGTATTTTCTTTAGATATTATTATCATTGTCATTACATTTTACTGTTAACAACAAAGGGAAAGACGCACTCACTCACGCGTAGTAGAAGCAAACATATAAAAATAATAATAATTTTAAAACAATAAAAAACGTTTCCTACTCTCAACTGCGCTTATTATTATGATAAAGATGAGGGCGTCAACTCTTACCAACAATAACGACCCAAGAACAATAAGAAGTAAAAGTTTAAAAAGCAAAAAAAAAGTAAAACTCATTTCAATTTTCCAGAAAGTTGTTTAATTTTTTTTAACTCTGAATTTTTTATTTCCTTTTATACTTTCTTTTATTCTGCACTACACTTCATCACACCAACATCGTGACGGCATAAATGTTAAAATTTCTTTATTGTCGTTGCAAACATGTTTATCGCCTGTCTGATTTTTCAAAAAAAAAAAAAATAATTTAACCACTAATGGAAGTGGGAGAGAAAGAAGGAACACATATGTAAATCACATCCCGGTAGTTTGTAAAATAAACATAAAAATACATAGTTTTGAAAACTAAACATTTTCATATATACATACGTTTAGCTTTAATATTTTTAAACATTTTTAATGAATATGTATCTAATTAAACAAAATTTTTTTCGTAATGACTAAAAAGTTAAGACGCTGCGGTAATTAGTTATACAAATACATTTTATTTAAATTGGTTATGGGAAATGCTGACGATCGTCGACTTAAAAAAGTTAATTTTTCTAGAAAGACAGAAATTTTGTTTGTTAATCGGTGTCGGAAATAAAAACTGAGACTGAAAAACATTGCTGTTCGTCATCGTCTTGTTTCCAAATGTTCTTCGTTTCAGTTCGAAGCGTTGCGCCATTAAACAGAAACTAAAACTCTGAACATAATGAAATCACAGACATATTTAAATATAAAGTTTCGTTGTTACAACACCGAATACAATCTATGTTATGTTGCTTTTATTCCGTTGCTGATTGGAGCGGTTACGTTCCTAATATTTGTCGCCGATTTGTGGAACAAACTTTTTTTGGTGCAAAGTAGTTTGTGACCATGAGCTTTCTGAATTGTGAGTAAATTTGATTTCACTCGAGCGTGAATGTGCATAGGCCACAAGGCAAAAAAAAAACAAGCAAAAATGCTATATTCGGCTGTGCCAAATCCTATATACCCTTCACTACGTGTATTTATGTATGTATGTATGTGTGTATATGTACATATGTATGTATATGCCCATGTCCGAAAAGTATTTAACGCTTAGAAAATTTGATTTTTTTATGATATTAATTAATTAATATGATATTGATTTCGAATTAAAACTATTTAGCACTTAGCGTAGGGATCTATTACCATTATATTTTCTGACACAACTAAAAATCACTTTTATGAATTGAAAGTCACTTTTATGAATTGCAACTTTATACCAATTGAAGCATAAAGAAAGACATAACTGTTTTTTAGCAACAGTTAACAACAAAAAAATACACTGATATTTTTCTTATACTTAGATAAATAAGCTTATAAACCCGAAAAATGATAATTTTGAGTTGTGTCACTTTTAAAACCGGGTGTGCGATAAGTTTTTCGCCCATATCTTTGCTGATTCTGGGCCAACTAGTAAATTTTTTCAAATTTCCACAAATGTCATGTCTAACACATAAATTTTTGTAAAAAAACATTTGTGTAAAAAATTTTTTTTTTGCTTATATCTCGTTAATTGTCGGATTTCGCTGATTTTCAATAGCAAGAATCTCGGAAAAACTTCTGATTGTTTGATACCAATAACGGGTCCATACGATATGTGGGCTGGGAAAAGCTGATTTCAACAGACTGACAGACAGACGGATAGATGGACAGACGGACATGGCTAAATCAACTTTCCTATATATAAGGATTCAGAATATATATATACAAACGGAATGACAAACTTGTCACCTGTGGTGAAGGGTATAAAAACAACAAAAGAAATAGAAAATAATCTGTCATGACTTTTTTTGAAAATGCAAACCAGCTGAAAAATATTTGTAAACTGAATAAATTTCAAAGCATCCATAAATCCAAGTAGAACTGCAAATTTGGAATTATTTAATAGCAGCTGCAAAAACTGTTTCCGCATACTTCAATGCTGAAAACCAAATGGTAGTTAAGAAAATGTTTTATTTTTCTGTTTGAATAAAGAAAACCTAGTAATTACAATATAAACAAATTAGACAACAGGTATTTAGGCAGATGAACCACTTATGGGAAACATTTTCCTAATGAAATTTCCTAGGGTATATAACTAATTACGTGTTAATGTCTGGTTTCTTAGTAGCTTTGTTGGAGAAATATTTTAGTCTTACAACATAAAACGATACAATCGAGGGAAGTTTTTTATGAAGTATTTAATTTTAAAAATATCTTTTTAATAAATTTTCCTTTTATATTTATGGGTTATTATCATCAAACAAACTATCGGGCTACATATATAAATATAAAAAGTTCTTGTCTTAATATCTTTGAGTGGTACATTTAACTGAAAGTTAAAATCTACAATTGTTTATTACCGCCTCATAGTTCTGAGCATTAAATAAGTGGATCTCATTTAAACATTTTTGTTAATAAGAATTTTAAATATTTCAAAGTTTCAGATTGCTTATTACATTACTTTACATCTTTAAATTAATTTAATCTTTTGTGTCTGCTTAAAGAATATTTGATTAAACATGTTTTGTTTACCATATTCAAATTTATCCTGCTGTAATTTTATGCAAATTGCACACATACTTATGAAAATGGATGAATGTATATAACTATTGTGTTATAATTAATATATGAACGTGTAGGGTTGCATTCAGTGAAAAAAATGCTACAAGACAATTGAAATTTTTAATGACAATCAGTAAAAAGTTTTACTAAAACATATTATATACTCGTATTACAAGTAGTAAATGAAGTAAACATATATTATGTATTACTAGCAGTGCTGCCAACATAGATTTTTAGCCTTAAAAAAGTCTGCCTTTTTAAAATTTTAAAAATAGCTTTTAAAAGGCCATCTGATCTAAAATACATATGTAGGTACATATGTAAGAATATATATATAATATAAAGAAAGAAAAAAAGGAATTAGTTCCCACTTAACAAAGCAGCGGATCTAATAAAACTTTTTGCTGATACAAAATCTCTGCTATAAAATTGTTTTGTCAAGAACAGCCAAGTAAATATTCTTAGAACAATAAAAGCTAAGGAGGTTGAAATACAAGAAGCATTTTGCTGTGCAAGGATTAAACAAATTGTGACAACATAAAACGACGTGAAAACATACACAATGAATTAATTAATTGTTTAAATTAAAAAAAAAGTTCAAACAAATGAATAATAAATAAAATGAAGAAATTTTTGTGTCAATTTATGAATTGTAATAACTTGAATGCCTAGAAATGTAACGCCCGTCTCCTTAAATGCCATTAACGAAATGTGATGGACGTTCTGTTTCTTTCTTAAAGTTCTGATGACTTTTTTCGTTGCCTATTAATGTTCAGATACATTAAAATCAGTTGATTAATATTGATAATTAAACTCAGTTTTTAACAACTTTTTCTTTAGCATCTTTAAGAAATGCTAAGAACCCTTGTTCTACTCAAAATTGGCATTTACTTTCAAAAACGTGGTTTTTTTATAGGCACCTTAATCTTTTTTGCATTGAATAAACCTTTTAGTTAATTTTTTTTTTAATTTTCCTTAAACTTTAATACATCCGTCGAACTGATGCAGTGCGTCTCATCCTTTTACACCACTTGATGTCCATTTTGAACGTTTCTTGGGCGTTTCTTTCTTTAATCGATTAAACAACTATTCTTTGTATTTTCATTATTAAATACAGAGGAGTGACTAGAGCATGGTTTTTTGAACATAATTTATTTATTCATTATTTAATTATTTTAACTTGAACCCAAATAATAAAAAAAATTTTTTTTAAACAATATAAATACATATGTATTTATTGTTTTATTATGCAAATGTCTCAATAACTCATTTTCATGATGACGTCATTATTTTATTTTTTAAATTTTATTTTGTCCAATAAATGTTTGTTATCACAATAAAACTCTTTTGTTTTCATCAAATGTTTTTCATTGTTGGTTACTTTTGTTGCATTGAGATTTGATTATAAAGTTTGACAAATATTTTTTAACAAATTGTTTGGAGTTTTGTTTTTATGTTTTAATCTATTTTTGAGAAAGTATATGTTTGTTGTTGTGTCATTTTTCCTGCAAAATATATTTAACTAAAATTTCTAGCTAAAACTCTGCAGGTTGTCATCATGATGTTTTGCTACTTCTAATGTTGTTGTTGTTGTTTTTTTTCTATTTAGTGATAAAAAAATATTTGGTAAAATTGTTGCTACTATTTTTACTGCTGATTGTTTGGTGTTGCGATTGTTTTTATTTATATTTATCTTTTGAACACAAAGTTGTTTGTGCAGCAGTTCCTTCCGTTTCCGCAACCGTCAAATATTATGTGTATTAAACATCCGTTTTTGAAATTTTTATTTCTATATGTGAATTTTGTCGTTGTACAAAATTTTACAAAGTATATATTTTTCTATTTTTAAACACTTCATCATGAATGGCAAGGGTATATACAAGTGAATCAGTTCATTTGTAATTGTAAAAATACTTATATTAGACAATATAAATAATAAATTTTACACATCCTGATTCTCTTAAACGTACAAGCATATGTTGGTGGGTGGGATTACCTGGAATCCAAATTTGTGTAATATTTTGTGACCACTCGAAAGTATAATGGATGGATGCAATTCCTCTAATTTTAAGCTAAACTACAGGACTGTTATATTTATATGTATATTTTATTTGTATTGCATTGGGTGTTACATTACATTCAGAAATAATCACCGCTTGGTGCGCTTTGTGGACCAGTCAAAGCATTGGATCATACATCAACAAAAATGCTGATGGTCAGTATGTTACAGTCAATGGTCAAGGGCATGCTTACTCAAATAAACCAGAAGCAATTGAACACTTGCAAGCCAATATTAAGCATTAATGCTAAAATATAGCCTGATTTGCTATGAAGGGCTTATGGCAGTTGGACCTCCATATCACGCCGTGTACGAACCGGCTACTACATGAATAAAATTATCTACCATCAGTAATGCCATAAAAATTTCTGTCAAATAAAGTCAATTTCTTGGATATTAAGAAAAACATTATTCTGTGTTTCAGCTCAATTTAAAGTTTCTTGCTTATTTTATAAACGAAGTTACTTAAACCAAATCTAAAGATGCCGTTCATATTATAATTAATTTTTACTAATTAATGCTTTCTAAAAATCTCTTTTTATCAATAAAACAATTCCAAATATAGGTTTCAAATTAAGAAAACGTTTATGCTTATGATTGTGGTAAACAGACCATAATTGTTTTTGTTCCTAAAAATTACCATATGAATACAAACATCTATGTAGTTAAGGTGCACCAGCCCCTATTAAAAATGGCCCCACCCAGAAAATATGTTAAAACTTTCACTGACTAACGACTAATGTCAAAATAACAATAAACGAATAATTTTATATATACATATACATACATATGTACGTATATATTTTTTTAGTTATATTGCTGTAGAGTATAATATGGTTAGGCTTTGCCGGCTAAAGTATTTTAACCTGTTTTTATTTTGCATTGAAAACGTGCACAGGAATCTATTTACTTACTTACATACGAATATAGAGTTAACAATTTTTTGCTTTTAGTTTTTGCAAATTTGTTTGAGTGTATTATTATTTAATTTGCTTAAAATACCCAAAACTTTAGCGTTCTAAACAAAAACAATATCAATAGAAAGCAACTTTTTAGGGAATTCGAACGATTCGTTTTCTGAGAAATAAATCAAAAATCAATTAAATAGAGAAAAGTTAAATTGTGGCTTTCATCTTTTTTTCTTCGGGATTATTGCAGGATATAAAAAATTGCTAAATGTTTTACATAAAAATATATGAATTTTTCTGGCAGTTTTTTTCTGCATGTGTATTAAATGCAAACTAACTTTTAGTGGTATGATTATGACATCAACTTGTACATATTTAAACTTTATTTGTGTGTGTATTTTGCGCCAGCAACAATCCTCTGACAAAAGAGGTTTTCGTAATAAGGTATGATGTAATTACGTAACGAATTTTGGATTATAAACGAATTTTCTGCATGATGATTATTTGATTTATATAAGTCTTTTTTAAAACAAAGGATTAGTGTTTAAAGTATTGTAGTTTTAAATTTTTTATAATGCATAGTTATTTGGTTATTGTGTATGATGTTTACCACGAAAAGCTGTTCAATTCAAAGCATATTATTGCAAACAATTTTTTTTTAAATATTGTACATTTTTTTGTCATCTAAACTATATTTAGGATGATTTGTTTCATTCTGAAGGTAAAATAAACTCTTTGTCTTGTGCCGTAATAGTTATTTTTAATCTTACACTGAGTTTGCAATAGGCTGTGATATAACCTTTTTACAAGCAAAACGTGAGAGAGGCTTTAGAGTAATCCAAAAATTAGATGCTTTTATTAAAAGAAAATTATTTTAAACTTTTGGCGTTGCCTATGATTCATTAAAACCCACATAAAAATTCGGTTTTTTGTACTTCTATTTGATCAGTTCGAAAAAAACTTAAATTTTTTGGAATATAATTTTGAGCATCATAATTTTCTTACTTTTTTGTTAACTGGTTGTGTCAAAACAACATAAAGTTTTAAAAACTTGTTGGTACGATATAAGTATTTATGTATTTATCCTACACTAAAATAAGAATTTATTTGTTTTATTTATTTATTTTATCTATTTTTAATGGCTGTATTTTTGTAGGAACTTTAGTATTCTTAGGATTAAATAATTGGTCGATTACAACCAGAACAAAAAAAATGTTCCTTGTTTAGATGGGATTTCATGGAAAATATTATAAACTTTTACTTGTAGTTAATCTAAAAGCTTTTCCTGATGGACTCAAATGAATGTATTTTCATCCGTGACTTAAGAACATTTAGCACAACATTTTATATATCCTGCCTAATAAAGTTTGTGCAGGGTATAAGAAACTATTGCAGTTTGTTACCCATAATTTACCCTATACATGTGAAATTCGCCTTTTGAGCTAGAACAAATAAATCTATTAAATAATATAAAAATTTTAATATTTCTCTAACTATTCAAATTAAATACAGTAAAAATGTAAATGCACGTCAGCAGCATTAGCAATTTTAAGTCATCTATTGTTGAATATAAAAGAAAAAATCGAAAAAAGTCAAATAAAAACTTTTACCACCCACAACCAAAAACATTGCAAATGTATGCAAATACAAACATCTTGTAACAGTCATTGTAGCAACAGCGGCAACTAAATTTTCTAGCAACATTATAATGTTGTTGCAATGAAAAACAATGCACCAAGACATATTCACTTTATATTTGGAAAGCAACTAAGTATTTAGAGAAAGAGGATTTAACAGTAGTTTGTTTTATGGAAATAAAAACTAAAACAAAGAAAATGACTATAATGTGCTGGTAGTGTGTTTGTTTTTGCTTTTGTTGATGTTGCATTTTTGGTTGCTATTGTTGGGTTGGTAAATGTTTAGAGAGTTATTACAAGTTGCTTGTGTATCATTTCCTTATTTAAAGTCATACTTTCTTTGGATGTTAGCCAAGAAAATTAATTTATTTGCATTATTATTATATTCATGTAGTAGTGCCAAAATGTACACAGGCATAACAGTTCACACACACATATACATACACAAAAATTAAAACATACGTGAATGGGTACGAGGGTAGAAGAAACAGTCGATTAAAATATATTAAAAAACATTGGTTTGCCTGTAGTCTTAACTAACAGAAGAAAATTCTCTTTTTGTGGAGAACTGTTTTGATATTTTTTTCATTTACAAATAATTTTCAATTAATTTAATTTTTTCAGAAAATTTCTAATAAATTTTCGTTATACTTTTTTTTTTAAAGGAAATCTATTTTTAAAAACTTTTTTATAAGAAATTTTCGATAAATTCTCAATTTAAAAAATTTAAAACAACAATTTTATTAAAAAATTTAGATTAATTTTATTAATTTTGCGATAAATTCCTCTTTTTTAAAAAAAGTATTAATAAAGTTCTTATAAAGAATTTTTCTTTTCATAAAGAATTTTCAAAAAGATTTTTAAAATAAAATTATTAATAATTATTCTTTTATGGAGAACTTTGCATATTTGCTTCATAATAGAAAATTCTTTTGTAAAAATTTCCTTGCGTTGTTAAACAAATTTAACAAAACTTTTTATTTATAGACTAGAATAGAGGTCTGTTTTATGAAAAGCTTATTACAAGTTTTGGACTTTCGTATAAAGAATTTTTATTAATTATTTTCGATAAGAAGATTTTTTTTATACTTTTCTTTAAGACGAAAAAAATCCGTTTTAAAAATATAATATTTGAAGAGAAAATGCTGGATCAATTCTGCCTACATTAATTATGAATTTTCTACAAATCCCCTATTAAAGCAGGATTTATGGCAGATGCTTTCTTTAACCAATGGAATTTCCATTAATGTTTTTTTGTATACAATTTTTTTTATAAAAATATTTCTATTTTGAAAAAAATTATTTTTTAGTTCAGTTCTCTGTTTATAAAAAAAAATAATCAAGAAATTTAAATTTAAACAAAAAAAATTTCTGAAAACTCTCTCCTTATAGAAGAATTTGAATAAATTTTATTTCGTTTGTCCTCGTACATCTAGGAACAGCGGCAAACAATTACAAATTCACAGATATTAAACATGCACATACACATATATACTCAAATATTCGCATGTATTTAGTGTTAGTGTGTTGGAACAAAAGTTGCACGAGTAAGACGTTAGTAGTGTCATGATAGTTAGAAATAACTATTTAGTACCTCAATACGATAATGATGATGATGGCAGTCATGTTTAAAACGGCCATTAGGTCGGTCATTTTATACTCTATAATTTAAATTTCGTTATGCTTCTTAATATTTTTAGCACATAGCAATTGTTGTTGCTGTTGGAGTTATTGTCGTTTTGCTATTGCTGCTGGCTGATCCTGCTATTCGTTGTTGTTATAGTGTGGCACTGAAGTGTATGACTAACAAATAAAGTGGCAAAAGGCAATTGAAAACTGAAAACTTTATGCATTTTCGGATTTTAGCCAAAAAGCATTTCCGTTTTTTATCTGTCCCTTTTTTTTTCTATGACTTTTTTGTTTTGCTTTTTTATTTGCAAATAGTCTATTCAATGTTGTTTTTTTTCTCATATCCTTTTGCTTCTTTTTTTGTGGTGACTTGGGTTATTTTCATAATGTCATTGTGTTTGTGTATAAGTTTGCATTTTGCCACTCATATTTACGCTTGTTGCGGTTTTGCATTAGTGCTGACAATAAAATATTGTTGTAGAATAATAAGTTTGCGGTCAAAGTGTCGGTTATAATGGCGGCTTTTAATTAGTAAAGTACATTTAATTGCATCAAAAACAAAAACTACCGCCTAATTGCGGTCAGTAATGCAGATAAACACTAAAACTTAAGAATTTTGTACGTTTGTAAAATAAAATGTTTAGCTTCAAAAGATACTCACAGTCAAAGCAACAAACAAATAAATAAAAAAAATCTTAATTAATTGTGACAACCACATGAAAAAGAAGGCCGTTTTAATGCAACTTTTTTTGTTGGTTTTAGCTTAAAGACTTTACTTTTATCACACTTTTCATTTTTGTTTTGCAATAAGCTGTGAATTAAGACGAATTATGACAAAACAAGATATTTAGTTCATTAAAAGTAAATTTATTCTATTTTTTTTTAAGTGTTTAATAAGATTTGAAGTGGTTGGAAAAGTAAAAAAAAATTATTGCAAATTTTATGTCAATAAAATTTAAAAAAAAAAAAAACTTCAAGAATAAGGAAATTTTTTAAAGCTTTTATATTATAGATAGTACTGTGCGAGAGTGAAAAAAGTACACACACTTGGCTATATAGGTTCGATAGTACTACTTGAACTGAGTAAAACCCTAGCTCCGTTTTGCAATATTAGTTTTAATCGCGTTTTAATTTTATGGGCCTCAAAAAGGTTATTTTTGCTAAATAAGTCATCTGAACATGTTCAGATCGTATAGGTATGTTTACAAAAGTTGTTCTATTTTACATTAGCTACATTTTTGTAGAAAACACTATGGGAAAAAAAAGATTCCTGCGAGCTATGCTAAAAAAGTAAAAAAAAATCCAATTTTTTTTGCATTTGCTTAAAAAAGATACAAAAAAAATTTCTTTTCGGCAATAAAATATTCAGAAGGTTATTCATTAGATACTTACCTACAACTTTGACGAAGACATTAAAACGCTATCACCAACTCTGAATAAGTTATTGGCTAAAAGGTTATGGTAATGTTTTTCGGAAAATTCACCAAGAATCCTTATATGTTGAGGCCCATAAAATTAAAACGCGAACTAATATTGCAAAACGGAGCTAGAAGTTTACTCAGCTCAAGTAGTACTATCGAACCTACATAGCAAAGTATGTGTATTTTGCAAAAACTTGTTTTTTGTCGCACAGTGTAGTTTATGGCAAATTTTTAACAGATTAAAAATTTGTTGATTATTTTTATTCATTGAACTATGTTGTACTAAAGAGGAAGTTGTGTTTGTGAAAATTTGATTTAAATAGCTTTAGTGAATGCTAATACGAAATATTTACTTAATTTTTGTGAAAAAATTTGTTAAAAATTCTCTAAATCGAGAATTTATCGAATTTAGTTTAAGAATTAAAGAAAACTTAAAATCGTAAAGAAACTGTCTTAATATGTTTTCAATCGTGAGAATATGCCTA
>NDXZ01018511.1:278-10583 GCA_003055125.1 Paykullia maculata
ATTGTAGAAATTACAAACGGAATGACAAACTTATATATACCCTTATCACCTTAGGTGAAGGGTATAAAAATTATTTTTTTATTTAAGAACTACTAGTACTACTACTATGACCTTGCCAGAAATTTTAATTGTTGTGCAAGAAATTTTTTATCGTATTAAAACTTAAATCTCAAATGAATTATTACAGTTTTCATCATTTAATGATTTATTTTGCAATTAAAATTATTAAACACATTAAGGTGTTAAAATTATTTTTAAATATATGTACATATTTCATATTTATAATAAGATTTGTATTTTTTCGTTTATAATTTTCCCAGCCACTAAACATTTAAAACGTTTTGCGCTTCAATTGTTTTAGTCTTCCTCTTAAATTAAAACTTTTTCAAGTGATTATTGTACAAAAAAACAGGAACTAAATTTGAAAAAAATAAAACTAGTTACTTCTCTTTAGAGTACTAACTAACACGATTTCAACAGCAACAAAACTATTGTTGGCATTGAGAACGTGCTTATACAATACAACTCTACTGTAACATTAAATTACAAGCAAACACTTGCATACAGTGTGTGTGTGTGTGTGCAAAAATTGCATTTACGTGGCAGTACAAACAATAAAAGCACTAACATAAAAGAAGCATAAGAACAAATCACACTAGAAAATTATAAATAGTTGGCAATTCACAACCTATTTTGCATCGTTGTATGTTGTTAAAATTTTAAACCGATACAACAAACTTTGTGAATTGGGTTGATGTAACAGTAACATTAAAAACGAAAATTTTGCGTTTTGCTAAAACTTGTATTTTTTTTAGTGCATTTTAAGACACCGAAAAAATAATTATGCACAAATGTGTTACCATTAATTAAATTTTTTTAAGTTTTTTTTTATAGGAAATTGTTATTAAAATTGTTATACTTCTGTACACAGCAACAAATTTGAGCATTATTTATTTTTTAGTAAATTATTAAAAATTAAACGAAGCGTATCAAATAAATAACTATTATTTGGTTTATATTTTAAGCAAAAGAGAAAAATATATGTATGAATACATACATACATATGCATATGAATAATATACATATATATTTAGTTATACATATGAATATGCAATTTTTTTTATTTTTTTAATAAACTTCAAGAGTTAAAAAAACAATCATAATTAAAAATTAATGCAAAGAAAGTCAATAATTAAAATATTTAACTAAAAGTAAAAAAAAAAACATAGACCATTAGATTTTTTTTAATAAAAAAACAAACATGACTGCTTTTTGCACGAAGTCCAATCATCCACTATAAATCATTTAGATATGCAACACTGTGTTTAAAAGCAGGGTCGTAAGAAAAGTATGAAAGCAAATAACTAAACTAATTTAATTTTTTGGTAAAAATATTACAAGATTACAGTAAAGATTCGACGATTTTAAAGAACAAGGAGGAATATTAATTTCGGATATGCCATATCTTAAACATCCTCTACCTATTACACAGCATTACGTAACTACAAAGGACACATTAAATTAGTTTATCATCAGCTGTTACCCTCCTAATGTAAAAAATACATATACATAGGTATATATTTTTGTTCTTTTCTTGTTCGTTATTTTAAACTATCAAAATATGAACTTCAACTATGCCAAATCTTAAGCATGAAACACATGAAAAATGAAGATAGACACGTTTGTACATGCATAGAAGAAGATTATTTTGACGCAATCACGGCAAGGGCTTAAAGAGGTAGGTTATGCAGTGCACGCAATTGTAAAGTTTAAGGCAAGATCAAAAGAAATTTGAAACAATATCTGCCTTTTAATTTCTGCTTTGTAAATTACGACTAAGCGACAGCAGATAGATTTGGTGCTGCTAATATAATAAGAAATTTAAAATAAATAAGATCTAAAAAAAATTTTTCTATTTAACAAATTATTCTAAAAAAATTAAAAAACTAAAATATTTTAAATGCATTAACATACAAGAGGTTTTAAACAAATATTACGATTACGACTGCACGACGACGATTGTAGCCAACAGCAATAGTGTTTAAAGTATTACACTACAACTTTGATCCAAAAAGCTCATAATTTAGAAAAAATGGAAGAGTTACGAGTAATTTTGAAAGTTCCGTTCTTTATTCGAAGGCATGGATTTTTGTATAGGAGGCCCATATTCTTAACTATTACTATTATTAACATACAAAAAGGTGTCCGATGATTTTTTGGGGTATTAAAAAAAATTATAAAAATAATAGGAGTACTCGTTTAGTCTGCATTTAGAGGCATTTAATAGATTAAACGAAGCCCCTAATATGTTATCAAAAAATCTTATGGAAAAATACAAAATTTTAGTCTCTATGTAAATATGTACATATGTGTGTATTATAAAAATTATGTATCACAGTGCCAACTGCTATCAAAATTACTTCCAAACGAAAAAAAATTGTTAATAGAATTTATTTTTTGTAATAGAAAATATTCTTCCCGAATAGGAAAGATGACCGTAAAAATAGGATTTTTGTCTTGGGTATTTCTGGGACCAACTAACATGGAAAATTACAGAAAATTATCACTTTATTACTTCTTTATTGAATATTTTCTCGAAATAATTGATAATTTCTACATTTACAGACAAATTTACATAAAATCTCTATTTTTTTTAAGACTAAAAAGCTCTTCAAAATCCTCAATGTTATTGTATTCAAAATTCAAAGGTTTAATGAAAAAAAATTGTTTAAACTTTTGTTTAAATTTCTCTTTTGTATTCAATTAATTTATTCACAGTTTTTATTTAAATAATACGGGTTGTTTGTATTTTTGTTGCATGCTTATTGTGGCTAATTGTATTTAAATTCACCGCCATGTAAATATTTGTGACAAGGCCGTTGGTGTTTTCTAATCTTTTTTTCCATTTTTGAAAAAAAAGAAGAGTAAACAATAATTGTTGTTGTTATGCATAATTTAAAATATGTATGTATGCTCTTTAATAACAGTACAAAAAAACCTGTATGTTTATTTGTATTTAAAACTTAAGTAAAAATGTGTTTGTCGAAAGAATGTTAAACAATTTTATTTCCTAATACTGAAATACATAACATATTTGGCTTTGCTAACTTTGCCAAAAAATTTCGTTGACAACTTTACGCAATTTCAGTGCCTGTGTTTGTTTGTTTATGTGTTAGCAAAGCAATTCTTATAATACTTTTGTTAGTTTTTTGTAAAATATTTTTAGGAAATAATTTTTTGCTTAGAAAAAATGTATTTTACTTTTTTTTTGGTTAAAATACAATATAATTTTCTCGATTACATATTTGTAAGTTTAATTTTTCCCTTTGAGATTATGCTTCATTTTTTAGTTATTTACTAATATTGTTTAAAAAATGTGTGTGAATTCAAAATGCTTGTTTCCTTATTACTTGTTTTTTACAATAAATAAAATCATAAAAATATTATAATGCCATTATAAAACACATCTAAAACTCGTTAAAAAGTCATTAACCTCTTACAAAAAACAGAAAAAATTTTAACAAAAAACATTTTTTTATATTTTAATTAAAAGATTATAATTGAGTTTTTTTTTTTTGAAAATCTAATATTTAAGAAAAGAGTAACTTTTCCAAAAAAATTTCAAAACTTGTTATTACAAATAAGGAGGTAAAATTGTTATATTTTTTTTTTTTGTAAAATTTATGTAACAAATTAAAGATTTACTTTTAGTTTATTACTTAATACTTAAATACACAATTAGCTTATTATTTATTATTAGTTAAATTTTTTTATTTTATTAAATATGAACTAACACAAATAAAGTTTAATTTTTTATTCAAAATAATAAAATTTTCTTTGTTTCCCATAAAAAAAGAAAAAAATATTAAAAAAATGTTTAAAAGGAATTGTTCAAAATAGTTATAATATCTTAACAAAATATTTTTAAACAAAATTAAAAAAAAGAAAGTCCAAAATTTCC
The DNA here is from genome assembly GCA_003055125.1 of Paykullia maculata. NCBI lineage: Eukaryota > Metazoa > Arthropoda > Insecta > Diptera > Rhinophoridae > Paykullia > Paykullia maculata. The sequence continues at coordinate 4,240 of NDXZ01018511.1, forward strand.
TATAACCAAAGTAGACATATTTTGTTGAACGCAAATCGTTATTTTATAACTAATTTAACTACAAAACGATATATTGTAATTTATTTATTTCAATAATAAAGAAAAAAGTTTACTTTAAATTCCTTTTGTACAAAACAAAAAATATATATATTTTTATTATGGCTATCAAATGAACCAAGCGTTTACACATGGAAGTAACAGTTCGAAAACCTCAATACACTTAAATTTCTTTACTGAGCCACTCAAGTTTTCAAATTGCACTTCAACCGGCAAAATGCACACATTTTTTGATTTAAGTTTATATACGCTTACGTGAGTGGGTTGTCACAATTAAAAAAGCTGATAGTCACGAAATACTCAAAAGTAAAAATAAAAGCAAAGTTAAGTTTTTTTATAAAGAAAAGAATAAAAATTCATGATTTAATCATGCTATATTTTACTTATGTACGCGTCTTTTTTTACTCACGCCCATGCACGCGTGCACAAATAATTAATCAAAATAATGCGTGGTTCACGCAAATAACGTCAGCAGTGTCCATCTCTAATTGTAATTTTATTTTTATATGCATAAAAATACAATTAATGTCATTTGGGAGTATCATGCTTTAAGCCCATGGACGACTGCGCCTACACAACTAAACGACTAAAAATGCAGTTGCCTACAATCGCCGTCGTGTAGTCAGTTATTTAATCATAATGATCACGACAGCGAAATCGTAATAAATCAATTTATTTGATTAAAACATTTAAAATATTTTATTTTTGAGAATTTTTTTATTAAATAAAATAAAATATGTTTAAGCTCTCATTTATTTCACATTTCACTAGATCTGCTTACAAAAATAAAAAATTAGGCCAAGTTGGCGACCGCGGCAATAAGCGTGTAGCTACATATGATGACTTCCAAATAATCGTCTTTAAATAAACAGATGTATTTTAGTTTTGATTGATAGTGGTAGGTAACCTGCGGTAGCATTAATTAATTAACGCCCAATATTTCTCTACAAAATTTACACATGTGTTGATTTGAACTTGAAAGTTAATAAAGCAATAAAAAACTTCTCACAAAGTTGACGACATTTTCAAAACTTGTAAAACTTTCGACATATGGATATATGTATATGTATAAAACTTGTAAAAAATTACCTGCATGTAAAAAAATCAGTGGATAATAAAATTAACAAAAAAAAAAACTTGGCAACACTTTATGGACACATAAGATATTTTTTTATATTCTTTTTCGATTGTAGAAATGTTTCTACACTTCCTAACTGGTTTTTCTTATGTTTTTAACCGCTTTTCAATTATAATTTCTACTTCTTTTTCCAGCTACATATTTTGTCTTTGTGTGGAACAAATATGGCAGGCATTAAGTGAATGTTATTATGATGTTTTTTTTTTACTTTTTTATTTACTTCTATTCTTTACGCTTTTAACTGTTTCTAGTCTATTTTCATATATACATTTGTTTAAAAATATTCTCTTTTATGCGTTTATTTAACTTTTTTATTTATACGTATCTTGTTTTGTTGCATCATTTTGTTTGTTAAGTTTTAGATATAATAATGAAAATAAAAATAATATAAATGTAGTAATATAATCAACATACATATGTATTTATGTATTTCTTTTCACATTAATTTAAAAACGTTGAAAATTGGTTTGAAAAAAACCAGACTTTTGAACTTGTTTTTTCTAACTTGAAATGCATTGAAAAAATTGTATCTGCTATTGATGTTCAAAAGTTATGCGTTTTATAAATATTTTTCTTAATTAAATCATTTTATTTATATGGGCAAGTTGTGAAATTTTGTTATACTACAATTTAAACAGGAAATTTTTTAGTCAACAAGTAAAAGTATATCAGCATTATAATATTATCAATAATGTCGTTTTATTGTTTAAACATTAATTGCTTATTAATGTACAAAAACGAGTTTAAATGTAGGCACAAATCCAGACATTAAAGGAAAGACATTCAGTAATATTGAAGAAGTGTCCAACTAGTTTATTTTTATTTAAACAAACGGTAACATACAATCTTGTTAACTTTTTAAACAATAGTTAATTGTAAAAAACAACAAAAAGATTAAAAAGCATCAATGCAGAAAAATCAAACAAGAAATAAAGCACAAATATAGCTAACAGAGCAATAATCGCTAAATAATTTTAACATATTTGGCAGCATTTAATTTGCAAACAATATTGGTAGCACTTGTAAGCAAAAGGACTTTTTAAGGTATTTTAAATTCTAAGATAAATAAATATTTTCTTTAAATAGTTTTTATTAAATTATTATGAATATTTATGTAAGTCTATAAGTGGAATGCACTTTTAAAACCATCTATGGCTTTATCATTAGCATACTGTGATCGGTATATTTCGAGTTGGTATATTTCGAGTATCACCTTTAATTTTTCTTACAAACTTTGTAACTTGCTCTAGAGTAGAATTCTAAATTATATCTGTGTAGCTGGTTTTGTGATTACATATTCCAATTTTCCTTCTTCTTTCAGTTCTTTACTTTTTGTTTGTTTGCCAATCGTTTATTCAGAAATCATGCTAAGCGAAAGAACTAAAACTTTTTTAAAGTAGTTTTTTACTTATGTAGTTCCTTCATTTTACCATTTATGTTTTACCAAGAATTTTACATAAACATACTTATGTACATACTTTTTTCGCTTCATTTCTTATACGGAGTAAAGCAAAGTTACACAAAGAAGGAAAAAAACCATGCGTTGATTAAACATGAGATTATCAACAAATAAAGTATTGAGTGAATTTTTAATATGATTCATATTTTTGTTGCAGTCAATTTTTTAAGAAAACATTGTCATGTATTTTTCAAGGAATTTTTTCGATAATCTAAAGTCCACAGAAATAAATTTGTATTGGATATAAGTATACGTTTAAATAGAAAGGGGGATGTGAATAACTTTTCACTCACGATGATGATGCACACAAGGCGAATTTATTTTAGGTGGTGGTGAGATGATTACAACAAGTAAAACTTTGTTGTTATTCGTTGGCATAATTGTCAAAAACAAAGTGGGTTAAAGCATATTAACGTAAACAATTTTTGGCGATTCGCCCTTCAATTATGCAGAAAAAAAAGTAGCACAGCTGTAAAGTTAACCCCACTTTGAATGCACACTTATAAATTAAACAGCTACTAATGTTAAAAACAAGTTAATCACTCTTACCGGCGCAAATTTTTTTCTACTCACCCTCAAGCGCGATCACATTTTATTCGTGTTAATAACGTGACCACTACACATCTCTCATTTTTATTTCTTAATACTACCACCTCAAACATTGGATGTTATAAATGATTCATTGAATGTAAATTTATATGCATATAAACATATGTATGTATGTATGTAAATACATGTGTACTCTAGGTGTTGCGAATAACATGGAATAACAATTGATTTTTTATTTTTACTCCATGGTCGGAGAGATAAATACTTAAATATGCAAATCAAGCGAAATTTAATAATATAGATTTTAACAAAATTTCAAAGCAATCGTGGTTAAAAATAAAATATTAACAGTTAATCAGTAAAGTATCAAATAATGAAAAAGATGTAAAATATCTAAAAATGTTTTAGAGTACATAATATGGAATTTTATACAATTTTTCATATATATTAACATTTTATAACAGAAATTTACAATAAGACCCGCCAGTTGGACAACACCTCTATTAAATACACTTGCATTTAGCAGCAGCACTTTTTTGGTTAACAGGGTTGCATGGGGGGTTTGTCCCAATTTACAAAGCAGAAATTAAAAGGCAGACAGACGAAGTTTGTTGGCAAGAGGGCTAAAGAGGCAGCACTGTTTATGTTTTTGACATTTAACAAAAGTATGTAATAAAGAGGATAAAATTCAAAAAGGAAATGATTTAAATTGTACATTTTTTCATTTAACAAAAAAATAGTTTATTTTTGATTTTTTTTTTTGCATTTTGTTTCTAGATTGTTACAACATACATACATATCGCACACCCAGTTCAAAAGTGACACAACTCAAAATTTTTAATTGTTCAGAAATCGAAATAAACTGTTTTTGACGTAAATAAAAATAGTTAAAAACAAAAATGTTGGACCATTGAATTCGAATTAAAACTCTTTAGCATTTAGCGTAGGGATCTATTACCATTATATTTTCTGTCACAACTAAAAATAAGTCATTTTTATGAATTGCAACTTTATACCAATTGAAACATAAAGAAAGACATAACTGTTTTTTTTAGCAACAGTTAACAACAAAAAAATACACTGATATTTTTCTTATAGATAAACAAGTGTATTGTGCATAGTTTAAGCATATAAACTCGAATAATGAAAATTTTGAGTTGTGTCACTTTTGAACTGGGTGTGCGATATGTATGTACATAAATATCTAATTGGTTGTTTACTATGTATTTATTTATTTACAAATTTATTTTTACTATGAAACTTTATGAGGAAATTGTTATAAAAACAAATCACAAAAATGCATTTAATTAAGAATTTACAAAACGGAAATTAAATAAAGTCGTATGTGGCATTTAAAAAATAAATTCTAATAAAAATACAAAAATAAACACAAATAAAATAAATATGTTATGATAAACTAAATGGAAAAAATTCACAATATAGGTATATAAATCTAATTTTTTTTTTTAATAAAACTCAAAAACTGCTGGACTTTTTAATGGACATAAATTTTGTTTGGTGACTGACAGGTTTAGTATGACCATGTTTTTGGTGTTAAATTTTTTAGTGTTAGTAATATATTGTTTAATTTAGCATCTAATTTTACATTAGACACTTTTACATTTGGGCAGCATTTAACAATATATATTTTAATATAACTTCCCTTTTTATGTTTTTGTTTTAAAAAACTCTTATAATTTCTATAAATCTCTTATGAAATTCCTTTGTATGTATTATGTACTTACAAGTGCTAATGTACATATGTACACATGTAGATACATACAAACTCACATCTATATTTTAAATGACCGGTATTTGGAATGCTGCTGCTACATGCAGCTGTTAAACAATAAAGACCTTGATGTGACTTGGCTGGCTCCTGCTTTTAAAAGATTTTTTTTTTTGTTAACAACTATTTGGCTGGCCGGTCGCTTGTTTAGTTGCCATGGGAACTTGGCAACATGTGTATGTAATTTGAGAGCTTATAAGGTGCAATGAAAAGTAAGAAACAAGAACATGCAGTTTTAGCCTGGTTTCAATTTTTTTATACTGCAAACCTTAGCCAACTGACCAGGCCAATAAACTACATTTAGGTACTTAAGGAATTAAGCAAAAAAATAAATTTAAAAAAACCAAAGAAATAAACATAAGTGAAGCTAAAAAAAATTGGGTAAATCTTTGGATTTAATTTATGCCCATAATCATAAGTGTCTTTTGGTTTTTAGTTTTTTTTTTAACAGCTGCTTAATTTAAAAATATTTAACTTGTTTGATAAAATTAAGTGCATCTTTTTAAATGTCCCTTCAAAATGAATAATAAAGGCTTAGAAGTTTGTCATTTCGTTTGTAATTTCTACAATATATGTACATAGATTCGTGACCCCTTATACATATACATATTTATATTAATACGCTTCGGACCCTGATGCTTTATCAATATCTAATAAAAAAAATTCAATTTTAAAAGGTTGTAGTTTAGCAAAAACAAAACAAAAAACAATTTTTTAAACTCCCATATAATTTACGGATCTACGGAATGTTGACAAAAAAAAGTTCACTTTCATAAAAAGCAAGTCTCAAATAGCTTTTTGACGTACCTTGTGTAGCATATTGCTTCGAAAATAATGGTGTTAAAATTCAGTCAAATCGGCTATAAAATATCTTAGTTATAAGCAAATAAGTACAACTAGCTCTTAAAGTTTTACACAGCTTTTTCGCGCAACCATTAATTTTTTTTAGTGCGCGTTGCAAATATCTTGTAACTTTTGGGCGGTATTTAGTTCCCGCACAAGCGAAAATAACGTTCTAAATAAAAAATTTTAAAGAAAGATATGACGAAAGCAAAAATAAAGTTTCTTTTTTTAAATATGTATATTAAGGAATATATAAATAATTAATATTTAGGATATCTACCTACATATGTGTTTTAAAATTTTTGTCAAACTTTTCTAAACCTTATACTTTACAAACCAATAAAGATTTTTATTCTACATTATTTCTAAATTATTTTCTTTCTAAAAAATTAAACCTGTTTTAAAACTTAAAAGTAGATATATAATAAAATTTCCAGTTTTTTTTAAGTAAAATAATGTTTAATTTCCTTTTTTATTGGCCACAAGTGTTGCTTATATTTTTCGCTGTT
>NDXZ01018517.1:0-10607 GCA_003055125.1 Paykullia maculata
AAAAACAGAAATCGTTAAAATTATTGTTTTTGAAAACAGTATTGAAAAACTATCGGAAATGGAATGCATTTCAATGGAAAAAATATGATCGAAAATGTGTTTATTGAAGAATGGAAAATTGGCAAAATAGTTTTATATTGATAGGAAATGAATTTTTTTTTTAATGCAATATAATTTACAATCTAGAACTATTTTTTAATTTATATTGCTTTTTTCAAAACTTTTCTACAAATAGAAAACTTATCGAACTTATTTTTATAAATTTTTTCTTTTACAAGTTTGCATATTCCAACAATTTTTCTTACTGTTTTAGAATAAAAATAATCGGAAATCTTTTTAAAAATAAAGAATTTATTAAAAAATATTCAGAAGCAAATAATTAAAAAAAAAAAATACTTTAGTAAGTAAAAAATTCTATTAGTTTAAAATAAATTGAAGTTTATCTATCAAAAGTAAATTTTTTATTAAAAAATACTGCAAAGAGAAAATTTATTTAAAATGTTCCATTCCAGCAAAAAAATATGCTTCCTACAAAGCAGCTTTGTAAAGCAGAGTGCAGTTGTGCACCGCTTCCACTTCTATGAAAGATTACATACATGATTTTGTATGAGATTCCTCGCGTAGAGCTCTTTAATGATCTTTTTGATAAAAAACTGCTGAATATATTAATTTTGCACATCACTTCTGTAAGCTAATTGTTTCAAAAGGCAATAAAAGAAGAAGTAGGTAGATTTTTTCGCTGGGATACAGCAAATACATACAGTGACCCAGCAAAAAATTTTATTATCAAAAAAAACAAAAAAAAAAGAGTTGACCTCTTACAAATAGAAAGTTTTTTCATTCATTACTTTAAAGTCATGAAGTAACTACTTACTTTTTACAAATAAAACAGTCCACTGCATTAGAAAGGAGAAATTTAAAAAAATCATTACTTTTTTTTGTTATACTATTTATTGACTTATTAAATTATAATCTTGCTATAAAAAAAACTGCTTCTTCGTATAGTGGACTGCCTAAAGTAGTCATTGGAAGGTATGTAAACATGTAATGACATGCGGTTACCGAGGTTTTGCTGATGAAGTCACTTTTTCGCCTAATTTTAGGCAAAGGAAAAAAGGAAGATTTTTTATTCTTAATAAGATGAAGGAAAACATTTTCTAAAGTTTAAAATCTTTTTTTCTTTTTGTTTGAGTTTCAAAGAGTACGCAGTAAAAATGTAACTTTTGAAAGCAAAAAAAAATATTGGAACTCCTATATCCTACATTTTTTTTTTTAAATTAAACTAAATTTGATTATTAAATACACATATAAAATTCATGTGTATCTATATACATACATACATATGTATATACATAATTTTAATTTTATATTCTTTGCTATACATTAAATTTATTGAAAAAAATGCGAAATGGTTAAAGTTTTAAAGAAATTAACTAATTTTTTTAAATTTAAATGTTCAAAAAATACTTATAGTTCAGATTTATAGGGCTTCTTCTTGTAACGATAGCAAATTATTATTGCAAAACAAATTTAAAAAAAAATTATTTGTGTTGAAAACATTTTATGTTTCTGCTGTGTGAAATGATGTCTTTATTTGACAGTAATAAAATTTTGACGTTTTCGTAGAACATAAAAGAATTATTATCAAATAATAATAAATTATTTTTAAATATGTTTGCCATCGGAAATGATATTAAGATTATTTCAGTTATTAGATATTTAAAATTTTTACACAGAAAAAATATAAACTTTTGAAATAAACTTAAATATTTGTTTAAACTTATGTTTGCTGGGTGCAAGTGTTTTATGTGTGCGTTTGTAACAATTTTAAACGCTTATTACTACTAAAATCCAAATACGAATAAGTACATACATATATAAATCTATCTACACACTTTCTCCATAGGAACTTTAATTAAGTTTATATTAAATCTTACACTTACGTGCAATGCGTGTGAATTTTGAATTTAATTTAGCATTTCATGCTGTTTTCATATATTTTTTAGAAACATTTTACACAATTTCTTTAAATTTATTATCAAAATATAATCATTGATTTAAATAGAAATGTTTGTTGCTGCATATTAAAATATAATTACATATGTTGCTATATAAAAAACAACTTTTTTGAATATGATTTTTTTTATCAAAAAAACACATTTAATTTTTCAAAAACTTCCTATAATTAAAAAAAATTATCGAATAGCTTTTTAAAATCTAGACATTCCGGTGATTTTATCAATTAAATTAAATAGTGCTTCTTTCAATATTTTATGTTTTCTTACAGACTGCAACAAAAACCACACACGTGGATACCCAATTGTATCCGATATTTAGTTCACCATCTGTTGATGCCAAACAGCTGTATGCGACCACCCAAGACAAATTGGAATTAGTGCTGCAAGATATCGATCAGGCCCAGTATGAAATACAAGAACGTGTCCATTCGACACTCGCTATTCAAACTAAAGATCCCGAATCTTTAACAAAAATCGAACAGGTCATTAGTAACCTACGAGCTCTGAAAGCCAAACTTGATGGCATTCGTTACGACTACAAGACACTGGTCGAAAGTGTTTTACAGTTTTTGGAAAATGTCACGAAAATGCGTTACGAAATCGAAAATTATTTCCAGAAACAACAGCAACAATACCAGCAGAATAGCAACGATGCCATCGAGCGCTGCATAGCCGAACATGAGAGATTCCGTGATATGGCTATGGATAAATTTCGATCACTTATCACTCAGTCAGAGTTATTGATTGATCGTGTGAGGGCGTTGGAGCCTCTGGGCGCCAAAGAAATTGATACCGATCGCATTTTAAAATTGCTGGAGAATTTACGCGTCCATTTTGAAGCATCGAATAGCGAGAGAATGTCTTCGTTAGAGCGTTTGGAAAAACTGGAACAATTTAAAAATGACATTTTGGATATTAATCGCAGTTTGGATAGTGTTTGCAAACAATTGCATGAGATCAACAATCAAAGCGTAGACAGTTTGGCAGCAGCCAAAACAACATCGCTGGCGTTTGAGTATTTTGAACGTACCATAGAGGTGAGTAAGATGAAAATGACAGGGAAAGTTAGACAGTAAGAGCCAGGGCTGCCAGATAATTTTGAGAAAAAATCTTTAGTTTGACATTATTTAAAAAACAAAATCATTAAAAGATTAAAAAAGTAGAAATAAATCACAATAATCTGTCAGTTAAAAGAGTAATAAATTTTCTAAGTTATTGCAAAACCATGATGAATTTAATCACGTGACTGCATAAGAGGGAGTATTTATTATCTTTTTTTTAATAGTGAATTTTTCAAAAACGTAAAAAGTGTTTTTTTGTATGTACATTTATAATATACAGTTGACTCTTGATAATTTGAAAATCGTTAATTTAAATCTCGCGATAATTTGAACTGTTTTCCAAGTCCCTTGAAAAACATTCAATAAACTGAAAAAATCTATGCAATTTGGTCCCCTCGGTAATTTGAAAAATTTTTAATGGCATATTGATCACCGACGCGCTATAATTTGAATTGTTTGACTCTGCGCTCTACAATTTGAATTATTTTGATGTGCTGTGTTTAATGCAAAATATATAGACATAAAATAAATAAAACAACCATTTATTTTAGTTTAAATGCGTTGCTCTATAATTTGAAGTTTGGTTTTTTTACATTCTATAATTTGAAACTCTTGTTAATTTGAATTTTTTCAATCTCCCTCTTGAGTGTTTGAACTCTCGTTAATATGAAATCTCGATTATCAAATGATCGAGATTTGACTTTATATGGAATTTGATAATAATATAAGTTAATATTACAATCAGCAAATGCGTTGCAGTGTGTTAGTTTGTTAGTTACCAATTCATTTTGAGGAGCCTCTTATTTTTGACAAAAAATCTTTGGTTTTTATTTTTAAAACAAAACAAATATAAATACCAAAATTATCAAAATCACGTTGAATACTCAAATCTGGCAGCGCTAGTGTAATTTGTAATCAAAATTTAATAATTTAATTTAATTACCATAAAATAGAGTTCAATGCCAAAATCTCTTAAACCTACAAAACACGAAATACGTTGGGGTTGTTATCTACAAACAATGGAGGTATTTCTACTAGTTAATGGATGTTTTTGCAATGATTAATAGAAACAATTAAACCCAGCAAAATTTAAGGGAAGTGAATAGATAGATTTCAAAATTTTTTAATGAAAATTTGTATTTCGGAAATTTTCTGTTTATAAACAAATTTACAATATCATTTGTATATACATATGTACGTATGGACAAATATTTAAAATACTTAAATTATCTCTTTAAATTTTGCTGGGATCTTAATGTCATTAGTGTTAATTGTTCTTTATTTGTTAGTCTGTCTATTTGCCCGATTTTGTTTAATAGAAACCAATATTTTGTTATATATATACATATCCGTACACATACATATATACATAGTTTTGGATATGCATATGTACATACATATAAGTGTCTTCATTTATTTTAAATTTTACTTTTTTTTTTTAAAACAAAAAATATTATTTGTTTTTTTGCAGTGCATGACGTCAAAACTATTTTCAAATTATTTATGTCATGGCGCAGAACAGTCTCACTTATCGCATTATTTATTTGTTTATGGATTTATTAAAAAACTTTAGTATAGAATTTGGATTAATTTTTTAAAATTATTAAATGAAACTAAACGGCTTTAATTATTAACTCACATATGTACACAGAAAAAAAAGGGTTGTAATTACAATTAATTTTTTTGTTAATACAATTTAAAGTTTAATTAAAACTCAACCAACAATAGCATTTTTCAATACAATTTGTAAGTTGATTGTTAACAGTCAAGTCAACAAAATTATTTGCATATTAACAAAACAGATTGTTAAATTTAATGTTCCCAAGAGTGGCGCTGCATGACCTTTCTTTGATATTATCCTCTTTTTCCTCTTTCCCACTTCATTTTTAAGAATCGAAAACCATTATAAAATTAGTTTGTCTTCACCGTGATTTGAACCTGGGGTGCTTGGTTTTGTAGGCAAGCACTTTAACCACTACACTACGCCGTAGTAGACTAATTGTTTTAAATTTTGATATCTTTTGTTTTTTAAACCAACAACATTTTTAATTGTATTAACAAAAAATTTGTTAAACCATAAACTTGGTTTCAACAAAAATTTTTGTTAACTTCAATTTGTCGATATTTTTTTTCCGTGTATGTATATGAGAACGTTAAACATTTTTATTAAAATTAAATTTTTCAACTCCATTTTTTGATTTTCAAAATTTTGAAGAATTGTCAGAAGTTCAAAATAAGCAGGAGACAAATTATAGCATTCGATTGCGTCGGCACGCATTGCTATGTAAAAAGATATTGAGTCTTACGCCGATATGGTCACCCTACTTGTGTCTATGGTCAACCCCTTTGTGGAGCCTGAAAATGGAACTAGCCATACAAGATAAACTTGTTATCCCTACTGAACAAGCGTATCGTCTAAACCTTCTACTCCTCCACCTCTTGACAATTTCTGCAGCAACCATTAAATGGGTTATTTAGTCTCCTTGCATGCCTTCCAAAAATAACACGCGACCGTTCTGCACGAGTTGCATTAATGGCTGCTTGCAACAGTAATCAAACGATGGCTAAGTTAGTTTTGCTATTGCGCAAACAGTAATTTCTATACTAATAGAAAATGTTACTGTCATTTGCAAAAAAAAAGTAAAGGTTCGCAACTTTGACATAATTTCAAATCATTAGGAAAAATAAGAACAATATTGGAAGAAAGAACAAAGCCTTATGGTACCTTTCAAGTGATCTTGAATTAGTTTTATACTGCAATCCACTGACTCGAAAATCAACAAGTTTCAATGGAAGTGCACCATGCCAGACTTTTTTAAAAGCCTTGAAAATATCTAGAGCCACCACTTTACTTTCACGAAATTGCAGTATCATTTTTTCGGAATCCAAGTAATTAGGGATTCCGAAAATTCAACAACAAGATGTTAGGTCTTCATGCTCTTCATAACTTTGGAGGTAGCCAAATAAATTGTTGTCGAGTGGTTTTTTTTCGGAGTTGAGGGAGATATTTTTTATATCTGTAATTTTCTAAAACATGAAAGGTTGGCTTATAAATTTGACAATTTCGAAAAGCACTGCCTTAAGGTCAGTGCAGAAGACATGACTTAGTTCCGATAAATAAATACAGTCAAACTTTTGAAATTGCTAAAGTATAAAAAGGAATTTATTTTCTATCTGTTATCGTTTTTAGCGCAAAATAAAAGCCAAATTAAATCTTGTGTACATTTTTGATTACTCTAATATGTATTTTAACATATTAGAAAATTTTATTTAATAGTTTTTTAGTTTGTACACACACACACATACAAATGGCACAAATTTATAATATGTAAACATATGATTTGCTCTTAATAGGATGATTTAATAAAAAGCAAATTTACAGATCTAAATTTGCATTAATTAGCTGGCAAATCAATGAACATACATATAAGTTTATTCATGGATCATACCATCGTGTATATATAATTGAGTACTATTTACACACATACAGAACAAGCAGTCTTGCATCAGTTCTTTTTTTTTTTGTTTTGTTTTGTGGTTTTCTCCACTATTTAAATGACAGCCACAGCTGCCAGTCGACTAACTGCATGTATGCAATTAGAAGAACTGATTTTCAACACTATTTTTAGCAGAATTAAATATGTTGCTTAATAGAGAAAAAAATACCCAACTTAGTTTAAGGCAAAATTAGTAAATATTTTCTTGTTTTTATAAATAACATCGATGGTTGGTAAATAAATATACATACACATGTACATTCATACATACTTCCATAATGTAGTGAAAATTAAATAATTTCTTGTCTTAATGTTTTATGTTTCATACATAAGAATCCTTTTAGACTTATTCTTAAATAAATAATAAAATCTTTTGGTTAAATTTTTTAGTTGCTCGAAAAACGTATTGAAAAATTCACGGAAACAACAACGCAGCAATTGTTGGTCACAAATCCCGAAAGCGAATCGTATGTCCGTGAGGAATTAAGAAAATTGAATGATAAGTGGCAACAGTTTAAGGATCAAGTTAAAAATAAACGCAATTCCTTAGACCAAGCTGGAGAATTCTTTGAAATAATAGAAAAGGTAACAAGTACATCATCATTTGGCTGCTTATAGAGAGTTGTTTTATAATAGAAATTTCTATTTTGCAGATCGAGGCTGAGTACCATGAGATCAGTTATTTCTATAATAGTGTTTCGAACAAAATCACCTATCTACGTGATTCCGTCGAGGCCTATAATTTAGTTAACGATATCGATCGTTATGCTAATGAACGTGAAGCTCCTTTGAGAGAAAAGTTGGACAATGCTGCGAAATGTTCCTATGACATGTCTAAGGTCTCACAATTGTACAATGATGTCATGACCATTTTTCAAGCGTTTATGAAACTCAAATCTGACATCACTATTGTGCAAGAACGTTTAAAGCACGAGGAACGTGTTAAAGAACAGCGCGAAAGAGAAGCTCGTGAACAAGCTGAGCGCGAAAAAGCTGCTCGTGAAGCTGAAGCCCGTGAAAGAGCTGCTCGTGAAGAGGAAGCACGTTGTCAGGCATTCAAGGAGCAGGCAGCAAGAGAACAATTTGAGCGTGAGAAAAAGGCTTTGGAATTGGCGGCACGTGAGAGGGCGCTACATGAAGAGGAACAACGTCTCATTGCCGCGCGGGAACAAGCAGCACGTGAGCAAGCTGCACGCGAGCAGGCAGTTAGAGAAGCAGAGGAGGCTCGTTTAAGAGCCCTACGTGAGGAGGAGGCTCGTTTAAGTGCTCTACGTGAGGAAGAGGCTCGTTTAAGAGCCCTACGCGAAAAAGAAGCTCGTTTACAGGCAGCTCGTGAACAAGCCCAAAGAGAACAATTCGTTCGCGAGCAAGCTGCTCGTAAAGAAGAACAAGCTCGCCTTCAAGCTTTGCATGAAGAAGAGGCACGTCTATTGGCTTTGAGAGAGCAAACAATACGCGAGGAGGAACAACGTCTGCAACAGCTAAGAGAACAAAACAAACGTGATGAAGAAGCACGCCAACATGCCTACAAAGAACAATTAAAGCGTGAAGAAGAGGCTTGTCTACAAGCCGTACGTCATCAAATCGATCATCAGCGCTCTATTTCAGAAAACATACGCAAAGACATACAAATCAATCATATCTTTACTGAAATAAAATACTCTTCACCACAATTCACGAAACAGCTTAAGGATGCTGTAACGCGCGAAAATGATAAATTTACTTTTGAGTGTGAAGTTACCGGTAATCCGGAACCCATGGTTGAGTGGCTTAAAGATGGCATTTCTATTGAAAACAATCCCGATTATAAGACCACATTTAACAAAGGAATTTGCCGTTTAGTTATTGAAGAAACCTTTACCGCTGACTCGGCTAGATTTACATGTCGAGCCTCTAATTTGGTCGGCAATGCCGAGAGTTCCGCCAATTTGTCGGTGCATGAAAATGCTGCTGATATACAAATGATTGCCCCACGTATTATACGTTTCTTAGAGAGCAGTAAAGCTAGGGAAGGATCCTCCTATGAATTCTCCTGCGTTGTAACTGGCAATCCTTTGCCCACTGTTCAATGGTATAAAAATGATAAGTGCATCGATGATTCACCCGATTATGTGATCAGCTATAATAACGGTGAAGCCAAGTTGCGTTTTGAGGAAGTTTTCCTAGAAGATGATGCTGTTTACACTTGCAGTGCTTCCAACCCGGCGGGTATTGAACACTGCTCGGCCAGTTTAATAGTGGAACGTAAGTATAATTTCATTAATTTATAGTTGTTTGTTATTTTCAACTATGTGTGATTGCAGCTTTGGAACCTACAGAAATGCCTCATTTCAAAATACCTCTTACTAATGCTATGGCTCGCGTGGGTCAAAAGATTAAGTTGGAAGCTTTGATTGGCGGTATACCACGACCAGAAATTTATTGGTTGCATAATGGTAAACCATTTAATCCCCGCGAAATAAAGGTATGTCTCTTAAGAATTTATATAATTACATATGTATGTATGTAACTACCATGTTATGCATTTTAACACACAATGAAACGCAACAGTAATTAAGACGATGAAAAACAATTAGTTCGAGGATTTTTTTTTTAGTTGCGTCAGATTAATGTTAAGTTTTTTTTGCAGAAATTTAAGATGTATGTGGCACTTATTATACAAAGTTAACATCTTTTGTCGCATATTCATGTGAAAATAGTTCGACTTAATAAGCTGGAAAAACAGTGGATGTGTCTCCTCCTGTACAAAGAACATACATACATTTTATGAGAAACAGTGAACTCGCGGTAATGTGAACTAATAAAAACCAAGGTAGTTCACATTATCGAATTCGTTCACATTTTCGATTGTAAAAATTTGTCTCGCCATACTGTGTTTTTTTTTTGCTTTAAAAATTCTAGAAAGTATTGAAACCCTTGGTATTTATAAAATAACATATAATTAATTGCAAACTTAACGATTTTTTATTTTAAATTCACTTTTCATATTAAATATTTACTATTTAGAGCGTTAATATAAAAAAAGGTGTTCACATTACTGGATAGTTCACTATATTGGAAGTTTACATTACCGCGAGTTGACGGTATATGGACAACAAAATTTTTAGTTTTCAAACTCAATATTAAAATAGAACAATGTTAAACGAAACAAGTAAGAGCGCTATATTTGTCTGGGCCAAATCTTATATTCCCTTCACCATGGGTAGCGAAAATATATTTTTTAAATATAACTGTTGTATATCTTAAGGCTGAAAAAAATAATAATTTTTTTGTGTAAAAAAAAATTCAAAAATAAACGAGGCAGTCGTCTTTTTTTTGGTTATATCTCAGCCGGTTATTAATGGATCTTGCCAGTTTTCAATACCGATTTTCTCGAAAGCATTTCCAAAAGTTTAATACCACATACAACCTTGAATGACCTATGGGAGCTACGTAAACTTGATTTCAACATACACACGGACAGACGGGCATGGCTAAATCGACTTCCCTATCTATAAGGATCCAGAATATATATACTTTATAGGGTCGCAAAAAAAATATTGAAGAAATTACAAACGGAATGACAAACCTATATATACCCTTACCACATGTGTGAAGGGTATAAAAAGAAGGCAGTCGTTTTTTTCGATTGAAATAAATATGCTCTTTAGATGAAAAAATTTTCATTTAAATTTATATTTTTGAACTGAAGTAATTGATAAAAAATGTTTGTATGTATGAATGTATATAAAATTAACATAAACATGTAAAATAAAAATAGCTTTAGTTGTAGCAAAAAGCTGTTGTTGGGAAAGAGATTTTTCGTTTGACTATGTCGCGTAAATCGCTGTTCCAGAAATTTTGTTGGTCTTAATTATTTTTGTAAATTCTTCAATTCCTTTGTCTTTCCATCCGAGGAAATCGCAATTATTAAAAGGTGATTTTTTAAGAGCTTTCAGATTTGATTTAAAAAAAAACACATAAAATTTAGAGAAATGTATCACGCAAAGAAAAAACATAAATGAAAATGGTCACGGTAATATGATCACAGA